>JAECUM010090813.1:0-51734 GCA_016617855.1 Megalonaias nervosa
ACCCCAACCAACAAAAACAGGCTTCAAGTATTAAATCTATTGTAATTAGTCTTCCACATGAATCATGCAAGTTGTCAGTGATCTTACATGGTTGTTATTCGATATTCTGTCACCTGTACGGTATTGTATATTCGTTGCTTTCTAAGACAAACGGTAAACACATGTAAGAAACACTCTGGATTACATCCTGTAATAAAATTGTTTATGTAGCGTTTTTAACTGTCATGACAATCATAATCACGTTTGAAAACGATGGAGAAATGAGGCATTGATTAGTGTTGCTTGAAAACCCAAATTAAGTGACAGTAAAAATTAGCGTAAAGCATCAGTTAACGAACTAGACTGCAAGGTTGCCAACATACAAAATTCACGTCTGATTGCAAAAATAAGCAAATATATAAAACAGTAATCTTAACAAGTAAACTGACAGCCATTAAAAGCAAGCCGTTGTTAAATGATGTACTGCTCTGAAGTCTGAAGTCTGTTGCAGCGTTCTTTCATGCGTCTCACTAAAACCATATTCACTGTATCAATCCGCGCAAGAAATGAGTTAACAACAATAATTATATCTCCATTTCGTATGAAAACATTCATTAATTTGATAATATACGCAATTTGAAGCATTACATGTACAATCTCAATTTATATTAAAAAAAAGAATATCTACTTTTTGGGGTAGCAGTAAGGTGATATTTTACTCGTGAAGTGGAAACATTTGCATTGTCACTCGGGGCTTTGCTATTCGTGACAATAGAATGTTTTCACATCACTCGTGAAATATTTCCTGATATCTACAAAACACCTCTATATAATAGTCATCGGTTTCTTTTCATAACTTGCAGCCCAATCTATTTTATTTCAAAATAGGCATATCCTCTGTATTAGTGTTAAAGTCATCAACTGATATGCAGACATTGAATCTTTATGTAAATGATAACCCATTTTTGTGAAATTTGGATAGATCCGTAGATCCGTGTTTCTTCTTCTTCTTTTTTTTTTTTTTTACAAATAACTATGAAATATATAAATGACATATACCGTCTATACTAACATTTACGTCGAATCCATATGCAAACAAAATAATGAGCCGGCAGATCAGGGTCTATTCTACTGATTACTACTAACAAACTGCATATACCCAGATCTGCCGGTGCATTACGCGGTTGTAGATATAGATCTGTGTGGTTTTGCTGTTAGACTCTACTTATAGGCGAGTACAGACGGTAGATGTTTCTCATCTAATGATATCGATATATTACCACTGTTATGTATATGTAATTTAATTACTTGTTGTTAGTTTAAAATTTTTTATTTTTTTAATTTTTTTTTTCATTACATGTTATTGTAATGATCATTTTGTCTACTGGATTTGACTTTTTTTTTTAGAAATTCAATTCAGTTCTGTTTGACCTGATAAACAGCCAGTAGTTAAAACATTGTATATATTTGCTGACCTTGATTTAGAAATCAGATAGAGTTTGGAGTAAACAACATTTTTTTCCAGGGTGGGAATCATTGATTTTAACTAGGGCCGTACCTAGCGTACATGATAATCGGCATGTAATGTGTTTACGTCGCTCTGGGGAAACTGATCACGTGACCCCCATCCGGGAATCTGTTTTGCGTTTTAGATAGTCTTATTACTCATTATTATAAGAATAAATAGCCAGTTGTGTTTTAAACATTTGAAGCTCAAAGGTGTTTTTGTTGTGACCAGTTTGAGTTGGGTTTTTTTTCTGGAATTAATGAAGTAGACAAATATTTTCCTCGTTTTGAAAAAATTGCGGAAAATTTGAAATAGCCAAGGGAGCATTGGACTCAATTATTACAATGTGTACTTACTGGTAAAGCTAGTGATATTTATTATTCACTGTCACTAGAGCAGAGTGCTGACTATGATGTGGTTAAAGACTACATCTTGAAGGGTTATGAGTTAGTCCCTGAGGCTTATCGGCAAAAATTCAGGAACTATAAAAAAGAAGCTGGACAGACCTATGTCGAATTTGCATGGGATAAAGCACAACAATTTGATAGGTGGTGCTCTTTTAGAAAGGTTAAGAAAGATTACGAAAGTCTCATACAACTCATATTAGTTGAAGAATTTAGGAACTGTGTTCTTAGTGACATTAGGATTTATCTTGATGAGCATAAGATCGAAACCTTGGAAAATGCTGCTCGTGCTGCTGACGAGTATTTCTTAACTCATAAAGTTTCTTTTGTAGGCAAGTCTTTCACTTAGCAGTCTTCTGGTAAAAAGGTATTTCAGCCTAAGACGAACCCTTCTAAAACTCAATCTGGCACAACTTTTAGAAATCAAGCTTCTGATAAGCTTGATCAAAAATCCTTGTCTCTTCCTACATGTACTTATTGCAAGATGAAAGGACACGTTATTTCTGATTGCTTCAAATTGAAAAATAAGCATCAAAATCAAGACAGACCTATCCCAAATGCTCTTGTTTCTAAGAGGTCAAGGTCACGGTCATGTATTAAAAGCAATACATTTGTTGGGTCTAATAAACCCCAGTCTGATCTTATTATGGAGAATTATGAACCATTCATGTCGAAGGGTTCTATATCACTCTTGGGTGATTTGGCCAATCCTATCCCTATTAAAATTTTAAGGGACACAGGAGCTTCTCAGAGTCTTTTATTATTAGGTACTTTGCCTTTGTCTGAGAAGTCTTCTTCTAATGAAAGTGTTCTTATTCAGGGAGTAGAGTGCGGCTTTGTTAATGTTCCTCTCCATTCTGTAAATTTTTCATCAAACTTAGTCTCAGGACACGTGACAGTCGGAATAGTGTTTTCTTTACCGTTCAGGACATTCATTTATTACTAAGCAACGACCTAGCTGGAGATAATGTTGTGATGAATCGACTTGTAACTGACAAGCCTTGTTTGGATCAGAAAGTTGATCCTATTGAAAAAGAATTCCCTGATTTATACCCAGCTTGTGCAGTTACTAGTGCTATGGCAAAGAAAGCTCTTGAGAATGATATTGATAAGGAAAGCATTCCTTTAGCTGACACAGGTATTGGTCAGGCTTTTGATGAGGTCACTTTCATTCCTTGTTTGGATCAATCAAAAGGTATTGATCACAGTGATCCTTTTAACTACTCATTCTCTTTTTTCTAATCAGGGTGATAAACGACAATCACTTGTCGTCGAACAGGGAAAAGATCCTGAGATCTCCTGTTTGTTTCAAAGGGCCATTAGTGAAACTGAAGTCACTGAAGTACCTGTCTGTTATTTCATTAAAAATGGAGTTCTTATGAGAAAATGGAGACCTCTCGAGGTACCTGCTGGTGACGAGTGGTCAGTGGACTATCAAATTGTAGTTCCAAAATCTTACAGACAGGAAATACTTAGTTTGGCTCATGAAACTCCTCTGGCTGGTCATTTAGGGATTAATAAGACTTATCACAAGATCTTGAATCACTTTTATTGGCCAAAAATCAAGAGTGATGTTTGTAAATATTGCAGATCTTTTCATACTTGTCAAATGGTAGGAAAACCCAATCAGAAGATACCTAAGGCTCATCTGCAACCTATTCCTGCATTTGAAAAACCATTTAGCAGAATAATAGTAGATTGTGTTGGTCCCTTACCTAAGACCATGTCAGGTAACCAATACTTGTTGACTATTATGTGTGCGTCAACAAGATTCCCAGAGGCAACTCCTTTGAATATAAAAACTAAAACAATAGTAAAAGTTTTGATAAAGATTTTTTTACTCAATTTGGCCTTCCCAAATCTGTCCAATCTGATGAAGGGTCAAATTTTATGTCTGGGATTTTCCAGCAAGTTATGCACAAATTAGGCATCCAACAATTCAAATCTTCTGCCTATCACCCTGAGAACCATGGGGCTTTAGAAAGATTTCACCAGACATTGAAAAATATGATTCGATCATATTATTTTGATACGGGTAAAGATTGGGATGAAGACATTCATTTACTACTGTTTGCTGTTCGGGAATCAGTTCAAGAATCTTTAGGATTCAGTCCCTTTGAACTAGTTTTCGGACATACTGTTCGTGGACCATTGAAGTTGTTGAAAGAGAAACTTCTTTCTAATGAAGATACTGAACTTAATCTTCTCGACTATGTTTCAAGTTTTAAGTATACGTTGTCAAAGGCTTGTCAGGTTGCGAGAGCGAATCTGCACTCTACTCAGTCAATAATAATAATAATAATAATAATAATAATAATAATAATAATAATAATAATAAGGACTTTGTATAGCGCCTAATCTTTAGAAGCTCTAAGCACTTTACAACATTTGACAACACTTAAAAAACATATATAATGATATGATTACAAAAATAAAAACAAACACAACGAAATTAGAAAACAGAAAACATGCTGTAAATATTTAAGGTCAGGAAACATTATTCGGTGTTTAAGTCTGTTCTTGCAGTTGAAATAGATGGGTTTTTAGAGCACTCTTGAATGAGATCGCTGTGTCTTTGTGTCTAAGTTCAGTGGGCAATTCGTTCCATGTTGCTGGGCCCTGGTATGCAAAAGAACGTTGTCCATATGATTTCATTTTCATAGTGGGAATAATGAGAATACGAGTGTCAGAAGAGGAGCGTAAGTATCTTGCTGGTGTGTACACATGGGTGAGGTCGGATAGGTATGTTGGACTGGAGCCCGTCAGTGAAACGTAGCACAGAGAACAAATTTTGTGTTTAATTCTGGATCGAATGGATAGCCAGTGTAGGGTACAGAGCAGGGGGGAGGCGTGCTCTGATCGTGGTACTCTAAGGATGATCCGAGAAGCTGTGTTTTGAACTTTTGAAGTTTCTGGAGTAGATATTGAGACGAACCAGACAGAATTGAGTTACAATAGTCCAGTCTTGAAAGTACTAAGGAACACACAAGTGTTTTAGTGGCATCAACTGAAAGATACTTGCGAATGGAGCTGATGCGTCTCAGCTCAAGATATGCAGCCTTGCATAAGTTCATGACATGGTGGTGCAATGAGAGAGTACTGTCGAGAGTGACACCGAGGTTTCGTAATGACTGTGTGAATTTAATGTTGGTGTTGCTGATATTTATTGTCTGAGGTAAAGGATGTGAATGAGAAAGTCTTTGTGTTGTAATCAGAATGGCTTCAATAATCTTTCCGCTATCCAAAGCAGAGAGGTCATTAATTACTTTCAGAAGAGTAGTTTCAGTACTGTGACAAGGGCGATATGCAGACTGTACATTGCTAAAAAGACTGTTTGAATTCAGATGAGATACAAGTTGGGATAGAACAACTTTTTCTAAGATTTTTGACATGAATGCAGAGTAGAAACTGTTCGGTAGTTCTTTAAATCGTTATGGTTTCTTCAGCAGAGGGTTTACAATGGCAGTTTTTAAAAATGATGGGAATTCCCCGGATGAGAGAGAGGTATTAATATCATCAGTTGGTGAAGGCAATATTGGATCTAAGCACTTAAACAGCAGTGATGTCGGAATCGGATCAAGTTCACATGACTTTATTGCACTCTTCGTCACGATTGTATGTACTAAATCCATAGATACAGGTTCAAATGCTGCTAACAGTTACCGCTGAAGTTCTGTATCGCAACTGTATGGTGACGACGAGTCAATTGAAATTGTGTTGTCAAGCTTATCTCTGATGGTTTGTACTTTGTCACGGAAGAAATTTGCAAACAGGTCCGGAAGGTCCACTAGAGAGAAGGTAGTTGGAAGTGGTGTACATTTGTTCCTTGACATTAGCTTGTTAGTTTTCTCGAATAGCTCTTTGCAGCTGGAACTTTCCGTGATCTTTGTACTGTAGTGGGCTGATTTCGCTGTATGGACTATGTTTGTGACATTCTTCTTAGCGGCTTCATTGATTTGCTTATGAATTGTGAATCTGGTGGAAAGCCCAAGCTTCTCAGCTTTACGGCGGTCTCTTTTAGCAGTGCGAAGCTGGTCCCTAACACTGCTAAACCATGGAGAACACTTTTAAATTGATACTCTGCACTTGGTTGCTGGGGCATGTTTGTCGAGCAATGAACGCAGACAGTTATCGAGTTGTTCTGCTGTAGGAGGTAAGCTAGTTGTTAGGTTTGTTTGGATGTCATGCATTAGTTTGGTTCTGTTTATCATACGGAGGTTTCTCTTAGTAGCAAATAAAGGTGGAGGGTTAGGGACTGATACGTCAAGATGGCATATAACGCAGAGGTGTTCTGATGCAAGTTCGTGTGACACAGGGGAGGACTAGAATATTATCATCAGGTCTGTAAAGAATCCAGTCTAAAATGTGACCATGTTTGTGAGTGGGTCGGCTAACTGACTGTTTGAGGTTGAAAACGTGAATGGAATCTAGGAGTTTTGATATGTATGGGTTTCCAGGACAGTCAAAGTGAAAGTTGAAATCTCCAAGAATAATCAGGTTGCCACCTATTGAATTTCCATACTCCAGGAGATTCGGAAACTGCTCCATAAAGAGAGATTCATTCAGCTTGTTTTTTCTACTAGGAGGAGGGTGGTAGAGGCAGAAAAAATGGAATGACCTTTGTTCCAGTGTGAGTGTGGTTTGGACTAGTTCAAACGATGTGTGGTAGAAATTGAAGGTTGTAGTGTGGTTAAGACGGTTGATCATGGAGTTCTTTGCGATGACAGCGATTCCACCTCCGCGAGAGTGGCGGGGGAACGATTTGATGGAGTAACCGGTGGGTGTTAGATCCGCGCACTTGGGTTCATCGCCTGATGTTTTTAGCCATGTTTCTGTCAGGAAAAAAACGTCGATATTCTAAAAACGAAATTAATTTATGATAAAAACTCAGGGGAAAGGAGTTTTCTGCCTGGTGATAGAATTCTGGTTCTCTTGCCCATTCCACAAAATCCTCTTCAGGCCAAGTATTATGGTCCGTACACGGTTGAAAAGAAAGTAAATGATTTAAATTACATCATAAATACTCCTGGGAGACGAAAACAAAAACAACTTTGCCACATTAGCATGTTAAATGAGTATATTGAGGGAGATAGCCTTATAAATCATGCAATTAATTTAGTTGTACCTGTCCCACTCACTGAGGATTTAAGTGAAGGAATTCAATCGGACTTTATCGATTTTGGAGTAACAAATCTTCGGAATTCAGAAATTATGAATAATACGGACCAGAAACTTTCACATTTGCAACAACAAGAAAGGAATGAAAATAAACAGTTATTATTTGAATATGAGCACTTATTTCCAGATGTTCCTACGAGAACAAACAAAATTTTTCATGACGTTGAAATTGTGAATTCCAAACCTGTGAAACAACACCTATACAGGATGAACCCTCTCAAACAGGAATACTTGGAAAAAGAAATTCAGTATTTGCTGGAGAATGATTTCATAGAGCCCAGTAAAAGTGATTGGAGTTCACCATGTATACTTGTTCCAAAACCAGATAAAACTTTCCGTATGTGTACTGATTATTGGAAGGTGAATAGTGTGACTAAGGAAGATTCATTTCCATTACCAAGAATCGATGACTGCATTGATAAAATTGGAAATGCCAATTATATCGCCAAATTTGACCTTCTGAAAGGATTTTGGCAAATTCCGCTAACGGAAAGAGCAAAGCAAATTTCGGTATTCGTAACTCCAGATGGACTTTATCAATACAAAGTGATACCGTTTGGGATGAAGGGTTCGCCAAGTACCTTTCAACGTTTGATGAATATGATTACCTCTGGTCTTTATAATTGTGATGCTAACATCGATGATGTCATCATCTACAATGACACCTGGAAAGAACATCTAGCAGCAATTCGGAAATTCTTTGACAGACTCAATGATGCAAGTTTGACAATCAATTTATCCAAAAGTGAGTTCTGCCATGCTTGTGTGACATTTCTAGGACATATCGTGGAACATGGACAAGTTAAACCTATAGATGCTAAGGTCAAGGCTATCTCTGAATTCCCTGTGCCTGTCACTAAAAAAAAAAAGCAACTGATGCGACCTTTAGGTATGGCTGGATACTATCGGAAATTTTGTTCCAATTTTTCTAATATTGCTGAACCCCTGACAAATTTATTAGCATGAAAAACAAGTTTCTTTGGACAGAAAAATGTCAGGAGGCTTTTGACAAGTTGAAAGCCATACTTAAAAGTGCACCAGTTCTTACAGCTCATTTCAGTTAGTCATTGAAGCTGTCTGTTGATGTTAGTGATGTTGGGGTACGAGCAGTATTGATTCAAGAATATAAAAATGGTGTTAATCATCCATTGCGCTATCTTCTAAGAAATTAAATAAGCACCAAAGAAATTATTCAACAATTGAGAAGGAATGTTTGGCTTTGATATTATCATTAGAACATTTTGAAGTCTACATTAGTTCAGATCCTTCTCAGATTATTGTGTTTAGTGATCACAACCCCCTTACTTTCATCGACAAGATGAAAAACAAAAATTAGAGATTATCATGGTGGAGTTTGTTGTTACAGGAATATAATATTGACATCAGGCATATCAAGGGAAAAGACAATTTAACAGCAGATGCACTTTCCCGTGTATAGAAATATTATTTCATGTACAGTTTGTATAATTCATAAGAGTTCTTCTTATGTAATTTTTTTTTTTACCTCGTATATAATTATTCTGTGGTAAAAAGAAAGCTTTATTATATAAATCTTTCTTTTTTTATGGGGGGAAGTGTAATGTATATGTAATTTAATTACTTGTTTGTTAGTTTTAAATTTTTTTTTTTTTTATTTTTTATTTCATTACATGTTATTGGAATGATAATTTTGTCTACTGGATTTGATTTTTTTTTTAGAAATTCAATTCAGTTCTGTTTGACCTGAAAAACAGCCAGTAGTTAAAACATTGTATATATTTGCTGACCTTGATTTAGAAATCAGAGAGAGTTTGCAGTAAACAACTTTTTTTATTTTTTTTCCAGGGTGGGAATCATTGATTTTAGCTAGGGCCGTACCTAGCGTACGTGATAATCGGCATGTAATGTTTTTACGTCGCTCTGGGGAAACTGATCACGTGACCCCCATCCGGGAATCTGTTTGGCGTTTTAGATAGTCTCATAACGCATTGTTATAAGAATAAATAGCCAGTTGTGTTTTAAACATTTGAAGCTCAAAGGTGTTTTTGTTGTGACCAGTTTGAGTTGGGTTTTTATTTTTTCTGGAATTAATGATTCATTTTCCTGGAGAAATATATATAAGTGCTCCTTTCAGAATTCTTGGACAAAAACATTTATTGAAATTTATTCAGAAATTATCAACTGAAATGTTATTCTTTGTGATTCAACAAGGAACTGTTGATACATCAGGACAAAGCAGACCATCAAAGACGTCATCGCCTTCCATCTTTAATTTCATCGGGATTCGAACTGTGATTCACTTAGGACTTTTTATTGATAAGACTTATATTTTTTAATTCTTGGATTAATTTTGCATTTGATTTATAAACCGTAAGCCCTTTTTCTCATTTTAACCTTGTTTATTTCTAGGGAAAAAATTATTTGTTATATTTTACAAAGCTTGCTGGCTTCACTCTTTTCTTGTTACTTTTGTACGAGCCTAGACACGTAACACCACATAAATTTCTTTTGTCGCCATTACATTTCTATTGTCAAACATAGTTTTAAAAACTAATATACACTTGCAGCCCTGACAAGGAATCGTGCTGCTTGAATGATAAATATACCTTTAAGATTCTCCTAAGTGGAGAACTGGTGAGACATTAAAAACTGCTGCTATATTTTAGACGAAACTGGGGTATCTAATGTACATTGGCTTGCTTGTGCATTTTATACTTATTGTTTTAACATTCTCATCATTCCAGGCATTCTTCAGACGGTTGCTGAAAAAGAAAACAATTGACCTCATTTGCATTTGTTCAAAAGAGAAAGATGGCTCGAAGAACGAATCGACGTTTCTGAAGACTTCTTGCCCCTTATGTCGTTATAAAAGATGTTTGGCAGTAGGAATGAGTAAAAGTGGTAAGAAGTGTGACTGAAATATTGTAAATTGAAGCCGTCATGACAAACTGTTTCCCAGATAGCGCTCTCGCTTCTCTCGAAATGCCATGGCTTTGGGAGGTGGGGGATGGATTGGGGGAAGGATGTGTGTATGTGCGTGCGTACGTGTTGGAGGCTCCTTATGAGTCACTAAAAATAACTTTGTGCTTTTCTACGGCTATGGCCGAAACGATCCGACGTGTTTCGATTGATAATAAATTTAACCAGTTGATTTTCTTGTGATAATAAGAAAAAGTTTAAGCTATAGGTATAACATTTTGAGGAAATAAATATAATACTACGTAGCAGGATTTTATTCTCTTGACCATTATTTTAGAAAATGCAGTATAACTTAACAATATCGTTCTTAGCTTTTTTCTTTCTTTTTCCTAGGCATTAAAATAGGTCGATATACTCTTTCTCGACGTCAAGAAAATATCAGAGAGGTGAAAAGACTTGAAACGTTGGATTTTAATGACAACGAAAATGAGGTTTCGGACATCTCGGAAGTCCAAACATTTCCACTGGTAGAACACACTGAGACGAGTGCCCCTAAAATCCTATGCGGCCAATGTTCCCCTGATAGCACGCAGATGTCCAGTTTAGGACATCTAGCCGGACTTAACAATGTAACGGAGGAGGAAATGGACAAAACTATTCTTTCTCTTGTGAATGCGCTTTCACATTCGGGTTATAGAGTATTACATTGTAAGGCTGACGTAGAGATGAGACAAAAACAATATTTTGTGAGTTCTTTTTACTTGTCTTGTTTCTTTTAGCAACTTATCATTAAATTTTCTTCGGATATGAAAAAGGACGATTAATCCTGTCAAAGTTTTGTCCAGAAATGCTCTGAAAGTGTAAATTTCAGAGGTAAAGAGTAAAATATGTTTGATAACAAAACGTTCGATCTCACTAAAGCTTAAATTATTGATGAAGTGCTTTCTCATGGATTCCTCTTGTCTTGGGTTTCGTTTTTGCTATCTTGATGCACGTAATGTACCGTTTTTTTTTGAGTGCTTGATTGACGAAGATGTCTGCTTCTAAGAAGGATCAGAAACTTCATATATTTATTCAGAATTCACAACACTATATCAACTATAATAATGTGTATACCTTGTGCAAACGTCACACATACTCAGAAATATATAAAACTCTCCTTTACGTACGTGTATAGCTTATACAAACTAAACACGTGCTCAGAAATACACAACACTCTCCTTTACTAACGTGTCCAGCTGCACACATTTAATTGAGTCATAGTATACTTCTAATATGGTTCTATTTTACTCATAACGTTCTTACACAAACTTGCTGATTTTGAAAGCTTTCCTTTTTCCGTACTTTTACACTCTGATAGTAACGTGCGTTTTCCACCTTTATTTACCTTGGCATCTTTTTTTTCTTTATTTGACTCGTAAGTAAGTGAAATGACGGCTCTGTATTATCCATGTTCATGGTCATGCTAGCTTAATAAAGAATTGAATCGAATTTACTTATCCTTATGGGATTACCAGTTCTCCTTATTTTCTTTTTGTAATACTTATTTTCAGGAGGAGTACAAGCTGAAGACAGAGTTGTTTGGGGGACTTCCCGAGATACCCATTGATGAGTATCGGGATTTTTACAACCAAACAGGGATAGAACTGGATAACAGGTTACAGATGGTCACGGAGCTACTAAGCTTCCTTGAGGAAAGGATCGCACAACTAGTCGCGTTCGCCAAGACAATTCCAGGCTTTACCAATCTGCCCCTTGATGACCAAGCCAACCTACTGAAAGGTTACGTTTAATTCTTCATTGTACAAAATATAATAAAATAAAGATAAAATTCTTGACTGAAAGCATATAACATATGTCCAAAAATTGGTTTGGGAGAAGAATTAATTTGCTGTAGAGAAAGAAGGGGAATTCGGATTTACATGTAATTTAAACTGAAGACATCGGTTGTACACACCATCGTTTTCTACTTGTTTGTTTGTTTTATAAAATATTATTTCTATTAGTAATGTTCACGTATTGATCTAGATCACATTTTAATTGGTAACTTCGAGGATAGATACAGCCTAGCAATATGTAAGGGATAGAACAAATGTCACCTCACCCTTGAAATATTTCATAATGGGTCTCGCTTAAAGTGATAAATGATAAATGAAGTAATGTGAGTTCTTTATTTATCGTGGGGTACCATTTTCGTGGATTTTGTGGCTGTTTTAAACTTCAGATTTAAAGATTCAACAATAAAGATTCTTCCGTGAAAACAACAGAATTTATTCCCCAATCCAAAAATTAAACTTGGACAAAATACCATGTTTTGTTAAACCACGAACATGGATACCCAGAAAATTCAATGAACTCAGAGTACACTGTAAATTCTGATCACTAATAACATCACATTTGTACATTTGTTTAGTTCACTGTATCACTTATTCGTACGAGTTATTATCCAATAAATGTTTTTCAAATTATCTGCGTAAATATATGATACTTTTACTTCTTTTATAAGTTTTATTATTCGTTTCATGTAAACCCTATAGAGAAAAGTACGGATATGCAATCAAAACAGTTGCTTTCTTCTCTGAGAATTTCTGCTTAGCTGATGATTATTTGACACCATTGCTAAATGTTAATTAGATTTTTTTCTTATAAAAAAATAAATAACCATGACGACAATTATTTCACAGCTGCACGTTTTGAGTGTGGTATTCTGTTCACGTATCGTGGTGTGAACACGGACCTGCAGGTGGCATTGTTTGCCTGGGGAAAGGAGTACCATTTCGAGGAAATAAGTCGAGTTATGGGAAGGGAGTACGCCATGGCAAGGTTTAAATTTTCTAAGAAACTTCAGGACCTTGACTTATCAGAAGAAGAAGAGGCGTTACTGCAAGGAATAGCGATGACTTTTACGGGTAAGAAAGCCAAGCGCTACTGCGAGGAAAAGTTCTGAATTTTGCGAATAAGGGAACCAAATCTTCTCTTATATAAGACTAGTTGTTTGTGTGCTTATTACTCACTTTTCAAGCACTCTTGACTGATAGACTAAGATCGGTAAAACATCAACATTCACAAATTAAAGATGATTGACATAAGGCATATATGATCTTATTCTCTTTATATTGTCCTTTGCGAGTTGCAAAATCGATATAGACGCATAATTCGTGAAAATTTTATTGTGGGGTGGGTGGGTGTTGATCATTTAAATGAGCTAAAATAACTCTTTTGAACTACACCATCCTGGGCGCCCCCCCCCCTCTCTCTCTCTCTGTGGTAAATTTGAATCATTTAACTGTTATTACCTTAAGCAGTGATATGTGGCGCCAAGGGTGATCGGAATAATGTGAAAAAGTTCAATATTTTATTATAACATTATTGTTTATTATTTATTATTTTGTTATTAAATATGCATAAATTTCAGATCGATGCGTACTGGAATGCCCAGAAGAAGTTGCGAAAATTCAGTGTTACTTGACAACATGTCTTCTGCACACTATACTTCGAAGCAATAAGAGCAGAACCAGGGTTGCTCACCTAATTAATGCTTTGACCAACGCCAGGAATATAATAGAACTAGACAAACAAAGCCTTAAGGAAGCAATATTGGATTGGCCAATAATCAACAAGTTTTCTCTTGTGCGAGAATTCCTCAGTCTCTGAACACGATCAACACACATAGACGAAGTGAATTAATATTATTCGACTCCTTATTATAGCCCAGATTACCAACGAATTACGAATACATTACAAGAACGAGGCAATATACCTGAAAATGGACTCCCAGCTGGCAGGGGGCGGGGGACTACATTCAGTGAACTGAAGATATTTTGTCGCCTTGTGAAAAGTTTTTTTTTTTTTTTGTTTTATTTTCATAGGCTGCTATAATCTGGATATACCTGTGGTTCCATCCCAAAAGCAAATTAACACGAGGCAGACGTAAACGAGAACACTGCACTTGTAGTTTACAACTGAGCTGCGATTATTTCAGTATAAATTTAATATCATTCAATATGATTTTTCTGCAATGGAAAACTGATGAACACCATTAGATGCCTTGTAATGTAAATATGTTCTTAGTACTCTTTGACATGTATGTATGAGTAGTGTGTGTGTGTGTGTGTGTGTGTGTGTGTGTGTGTGTGTGTGTGTGTGAGAGAGAGAGAGAGAGAGAGAGAGAGAGAGAGAGAGATTTTAAATGGTTTTAAATATGGATGAATTTCGTACGTGACGTGTGCAAATATTTTGAAATACTATATGTCATCATTTAAGGTTGTACCTAAAACCTCGGCAGTTTTGTTTTCAATGTTTACATGCAATAAGTAAAGTTTAGATTGCATGCATTTAACATTTTATCAAAATATACTTTGGATATAGTAGGAAACCAGAACTTCGGATTATTACGAAAATCGTTGTGCATCAGTTCAAATAGATACAAACATTAGAATGTTAGACCATAAATGCCGTAAATTCCCAGTTTATAGCTTTTAAAGTATGAATTCATTTCCGAAAATAATTATCGTATGAAGCTGGCACCGAAAAACATTTACAATAAAGAACTAACGTTATAATCACAGGCAATGATGACAAATGAACAAAAATTAATTCCTATTATTATTACATTTTTCTAATTATAAGATGTAAATTTCTAACAAAGATAGAATATGCCGTGATACGCTATATTTTAAAATTTCACTCAATAAGAATTCATAATAATCGCAATTATTGAGAATTGAAACGAGTGCTAGAATGCGTTCAGTCACTTATCAGTATTACGCTGACATTGCATGGGAGACAAGAATTTAAACTCCACTAAGAACAAAGAGGCAAATATAGAATTTACAAAGAATAATATAGCTTTATTCCTGCAACGAAGAGAAGAGAACTCTCAGGATTGCAGACACAATTATCTTTGGGTTTGCCTCCAGAGAGTCACTTGTATCTAATTTGCTACCCGGAATATGCCGAACTTTGCCGTGAATAGATAGCGAAGAGGCGAGAAGCATAACCCGTGATAACAGATAGGATGCTATTACTCCACATATTTCTAAGTCTATAAGTAGGAGATAGGCACCTTATCCCGCGACATAGCTCATACTTCTCTTACTTTACCTATCAGATGTTTTATGTATTTTGATTGGCATAAAGGAAAAGGTAAGAAAGTCGGCTTACCGATTTTCTTTACGCTAACAAATATTATTTATCTGTGTTATGTATATTTAATTTAATTGTCTGTCTGTTAGTTTTAATTTTTTTTATTCCATTACATGCTACATAATGTAATATTGTTTACTGGACTTGACGTTGTCCAGAATTGAGTTCAGTTCTGTTTGACCTGATTGATTTTTTTTATATTTTTTTTTTTTTATTTCATTGATGTAAACAACTAATAATGGCTTCATTATCCTCTATGGGTATGAGTTCATTGACCAAATTATTATTCAGGTAAACATGTTGATTTGGGTCAGGGTTTTGGGGATTCCAAAGTGAATTTTATAGGGTATTATGTTTTAAAAACACACGCTTTTGTATTTCATAATCAGGGCGGTTCTCTTGGTAATTTCATTTTGCAACTGTTGTTTATTGTCATACAGTTATAAAAATCTCTACCTCGGGAATACTTAAATCTTCGGCGATCGTGCGTTCTGGCGGTTTCGCACCCCTCTCATACAAACACACAGATTACAACTGAACGTTTGACATCTAACAACCGTCTTTGCCTAATAACTGTTACCCGAACAAGTGCGACCTTGTTGAATAACAGTCGAGACCTTTCTTTTCTTAGCTGAGTTGTTGGTTTAAAATATTCGATATTGAAAGTAACTGGGATAGATACATTGGTGAATACCTCTTCGCCATTGTAGAAATAATCCAGGAATGTTATTACATCTGTTGCTGCAGTCAATGCTTCAGTGTTTTCACGTGCACGTGCAATGATTCCAAGCTGGTCTCGAGTTGGCATTGATAGATCAGGTTGATTCCAGCTATCAATTTCTATTTGACCCTTAACAAGATTTTATTTCAGTGTGTACGAGGGCCAAGTAGTCTTATTTCCACTTATGATAAACAGATATGATCTGGAGTTGCGGACTTTTAAGATGTGACGTTTAGGTATATCAAAACCATTGTTAATAGAATGAAAAATAAAGCGGCCACTTCCTATGGCACTGGGGTCATCGTCTTCCACTCCTTTGACTAATATTCCTTGTATTACAACACTGAACGTACCACGCCTGGTGGTGCGTTCACGTGAGCACGTTCTTCTTGCACGTATTGTCTTGTGACACTATTGGCTGTATCAGCATAGTCTTTGATAAATGCAACCGACACCCCGCTGTCTCTGGTTCTGTCGTTGTCAACCAGGTTCTTTACCAAAAAGTCGCCTTTGAGCGTGACAGTACTATCATGAATGTCTACGTTTGCCGTTTTCAGTTTGCCATATTAATTTCAAAAATCACAAGCTCACTTGGATCGACACCAAGAACAACACGACTGGTAAACTCAAACAAATCCGCTTTTGTGGCAAATCGGCTCAGATCTACATCAGAACCGTGTCGTCGAGCTGAGTAAAGTCCGTAAACGTTAATAGACATGTTGGATAATATCAGTTAATCTTTAATGTGATATAAGTGTTTGCGGTGTTGCTGAGCACTCTAGTGTACGCAATGCTTCAACAACAAGATGACCGCATATGGGACCATCCAACCGTGATTGTACTGGCATATTCGAATGAAACGACGGTTGGATAAATAGTTAATTTCAACTGACGGTGCAAGTCCATACAGTCAAAATACATACCATGCTGAGGTGTTAACGCGTATGCGATTCAGTGAGTGCCTGTTGATGGATCCAGACTGACTATGTCAGTTTCACGTGTGCGTTTCACCATCGATGCAAGTTCATCTCGCATAAAAACATCACGAAAATGTTTGATTTTGCCATCGCCAGTAAATCAAGATTGGACAATGGACGGGTCAACAGCGCGATCTTCGGAGATCGGGTAATCGAAGATCCTTGCCTGAGTATATTCGATTACTCGTGCCTGGAAATCGAAGGGCTCGTCCTTTTTTTAATGCGGCCTCCAACCGCCTTTTTAAAAGCCATTCCCGGTGCAGTTCCGATAGCCACTAATGCTGCAGCTTTGCAACCTCTGGAGCCGCTGCTCCCAACTATTCTGGAATTGCTGTAAGGAATGGAAATATTCCACCAGTCATTTGTATTTGTGCTACCTGACTTGGATAATTTTAATGTTAATGTTGCTGAGATGTTATTATGTTTGGCCGCATTAAGCTGAGTGAGCTGTGTTTTGGTCAACCACACAGGGACATTGCCAGTTAATTTTGCAGGAGAAAGTTTTAGTGTGACCCCACAATTGTTTTTGATTGCGTTTTTAATATTTGCAAGTTGCTTTTCACTACGACCAACCCTCACTTCGTGATAGGAGATTATTATCGAAATACATAACAGGTTTAATTATGAATTCTACGAATTTTCAACAGGTGCATCGGTGACCCTCATTCGACCGCCAGCACCCTCCAACAGCAGTGTTTTGTGAGAAAATATTACAGCATAGCATCTGTAATTAGCGCCAGCGGGAGCTACACTTGCATGAAAATACATGTCAACAATGGACTGTCTGAACAACTGCAAGTGTTCTAATAAAAAGTAATAAATCGGGTATAACGTACGAATGTCTTGTTGGAAAATTTGCAAGCGTTTGTTTATAGTTTTATGTCGGTTCATAAATAACAGGTTGTGATATGCACGTGCAATATGAGGAGTGTCTACTGCATAGTCAAGCCGAATTTCCTCTGAAGGTTTCCTATGACTGATTAACCGCAAAGTGACTTCAGTCACTCCTAAGGTGTCAAATATCATCTTACTATGCTTTTGACTATTATTTCGATTTACCATGTTGGGTACTTATTTGCCAGGTAAATTATCCCGCAATACCGGTTGGTGGGTGTACATCAGTGGTATGTGTGAGAAATGACAACGTTGAAGTGGTTCCCGACTGCATCAAGAATAACAAACATGATTTTGTAGAAAGTGAAGTGGATAACACAGGCATACACAATGTTAACGTTTCTAACACAATTTTGTCAGCAGCAGTAGCTGCATCACGTCAAATTGTATCGTTGGAGTCGTTCTTACGAAACAAAGTGACTATCTTTAGCTCCAAATATAACCTCCTAATATTTTTACAAAACCGAAAGATGTGACTGAGGGGGAATGCGCACGAACACCTCAGTGAATCACCAACGAATTGTGATAGATGTTGTGCAAAATCAAACGTTAAAATTTGGGTTGGAGCCAAGGACTACGGTGGTGCGAGCAGCAGCGTGCGGCTCAAAGGAATTATGATAAACTACAAGGGTTGTGTACTGTCTATGATCTGCATTATTATTTACATCTTTCACAAACATCATTTTTGGGCTAGCGGTTCTCTTGTAATCATCGCCGTATCTGGCAAGTCCAATAATTGTTGTGGCTACAACAACGTTATCCAAAATGAATTTGATTACCTTTCCATCGACGGAATAACGTGAACTGTTAAACAACGCCATAATTCCGTTTTTAACAAATCCCACTTGGGCACTGGCACCGTAATTGTTATCGAAGGCCTATACCCGTTTTCCTTCAACTTCCAAAAATGCCTCACATTGAAGAAAAAACCTAGACTTGTCTTGCACTTGCAATTCTATATTTAATTGATTGGGGTCTCTTGCCGGATATGAGTAATACTGAAAATTTCTCTTGCTTCGATCCACTAACACAGGCGCTCTCATGTCAGATGCTGGATCAAATATCTCTTTGAAATGGGTCATTATAGGTACTATACATTATTAATTTTCTTTAATACCGTGTAAATTCACTCCCCATTGCTAGATTTGCAATCCCTGAATCTGACATTCGCTGTTTGGTGGCCCCGTTAATAATTTTGCTAACTGTAACCGGCATTGATTCGGTCGAGGGTACTGTAATTGTCAGTGCCTTTGATGTTGCTCATGTTATTAATTGCCGTAATCTGTCTCGAAATGACTGAAATGCTTGTTATCCCAGTTGTTATAATCGATCCACAGCCACATTTTTCATATTATCCTTGACTCGAATTATAACTTGTTTAGCAACGGGGCCAGCTCGTAATGATAAGGCTGTGAGGGCTTTTGGTACGCCAGTAAATAATCCAAGGCGCAACGTTAACGAGGCCAGTTCCATAATATGTCATGTACACAGATTTTCTCATATTATTAACGCGAACAGGTTTCACACATCCAAGCACGACTGTCATTGTTATTGTTATTATTATTAAATCACTAAAGTTGTATCGTCAGTGTTTCACCAAGCAGATATACGAATATGGGCTAGATACACAGGTGCTGCTGGTGTAATCGATATAAAATTACTTGGTTATGTGGTTGGTGAAAACCCAAACAGTATGTAACTCTGAACAACTACTACTGTCATTTCAGACCTGCTTCATAGCTACCAGTGATGGCGTCACAAGTTAGATTAGCCTGGGTCGTTATAGTAATTCTCACAATGTAAGGCGTGATATGATATGAAAAATCGTTTATCATTTGAAATGTTGATAGACCAAATTAAAATGATCTTATTGATGACCGTGCAATATCAGCCGCATACGTTTTAGATTCTATGGCAATGACAGAACTGAATGTGGGCTCAAGGGCACGTATAGAACTTTTAGAATCTTTACCAGTCAATAAAATGTTTTTACCAGTCATTGATCGATTATATGTTCTATGTGTCAAAAGGAAATTCAGCAGTATGCCAGATCACACCAGTGTCTGCTGAAAACACAAATGAGTTATTTGCGGGTAGACCACCAAGCGGTTGGGATACAATATTAGACCAACTGTAATACACTCGTAGCGATGCTAGTGCGATCTCAAGCGTACGTAAGTCTCCAGCGGTCACAAGTACGGAAAAAGTTGCACTGAATTCTGGTTTTGTGAATGAAATGGTAATCATCGAGGTCACATTATGGGCTGTATTTACGACCATATGTTGCATCGAAGCATAGATTTCACGAGGCACACGCACGGTTTCGGTTGTTTTAGAAGTCATCATCGGCGTCGTATATATCATGAATATCTTCGACATGTTCATGTATCAGCGCATAATATGTGTCTCTGTCCATACGATTATTAGTGAGCAATCGCTGACAAAGCGATGTAGCTTAATTAATGACTTCGGATGCATTGTTACCAGTACGAACTGATCCCACGAGTATTTCGAATAGATCCGCAAGGTCGTTAGGGTCACACAGTCCACCAACGCCATTTCCTTCTTTTAACTTACAAAGTTCTTGAAACATTTTGTGCTTCTTTATCCATTTACTGTATTCTTTCCTGGCGAAAATTGGTGGATTTGTGGAATAGTTTCCTTCAAACCACTCATCAAATTTTTCTTGATATGCTGCTCTTTCGCGAATTCTTTCTTCTTCTTCTTCTTCTTCTTCCATGTGAGCTACCTCGTTAAAATTGAGTTTGTGTTGGCAAATCTGACTTGTATTCAGGTGGCACGTTTGGTATTTTGGCAAGTGCCTCTTGAACATCTTTTCTAAGTGCCTGCGTAGCTTTTGCGAGTATACCCTGTGCCTCTCCAAGTTCGTCAACGTGTTGTTTGACTTCCTCAGTTGCCTCTGGGAAACGCGAAATAGTCTTTGCAATTGCTCGTGCGGCTTTTTTTAATATCTTTGGTGGGTTTGGCTCTCTTACGAACTGAATCAGGGGTTGCCTCTGTTCCCGTAGCGCTGCTACTTGTTGTGTGGTTGCTCTGGTGGCCCTTTAATATCCTCGGCACGTTCGGCAATTTTTTGTGAGACTATTTAGCGCCACAAATGTTTGTTTAAACCCCGCTATGAGATCTTCTTGTGCAGTTTGTCGCGACCGTAAAATATCTTTGACTTTTTGCGGCCTTCAATTACATTTTGAATCAGTTCTTGTTTTTCCTTAGCGACTTTACGGCGTTGCTTTTCATAATTATCTATGGTATCACTACTGACATTTTTATATGGTTGTTGTTTGTAACTGTTAAATTGGCGCATGAGACATACTTCTTGTCCAAACCAGATATTTAGTCCTGCGAGTTCCAGTCGAATCAATGCTGAGAAAACTATACGGGTCAGAGGTAATCCTCGCAAACATGTCACAAAAGTAGTAGACTAATAGGCTGGCCTTGGACCAGAGACCCAACTCCCCTAGTAAAACATTTTTTGTGTATCCGATAAATTAGACATTTTGTGTACCTGATTGTTTTTGGGGAGTTAGGTCTCTGATCCAAGGCCAGCCTATTAGTCTACTACTGTTATTCGCAACTGAAAATGATATGAGAATAGTAGGTTGGTCAGACATTTATTGACAATATGGTTGATGCACTTTTTGAAAATGATATTTATAAACATCTACTACTGTTGTAACCATATTTTATGATAATTTTTTTCATACCTGCTGACTGTCATTGGTAGGATATCAGTTAACATACTGTCAATAATACGAAACTCACGTATTAAATCGTCCATATCATATTTTACACCTCGCAAATAAGATCGTATTTGATCAAGTAATTTTTTGTAAGTGATACTTGCTGTTTTACAAGCATTTTTTTTTTTGTTTCAAGTTTAGGTTCAATTTTTTTCACAAATGTTGAAAGTGAGACACCGACTCCAAATATTATTAATAAAAACGGATTTAATAATGCTCCACTTGAGATTATACCAGAGCCAGTCATTAACAATGGCAAATATGATATTACTCGAAGTATTCTACGGTAGTATTTATAACATTCTTTTACACACCAGATGTTTTTGTGATAAAATTTATAATATTGTAATAGTGCGTCAACATCTTGTTTTGAAATTTCTTCTGAAATGTGATTGAAATCGATTATACGTTTTTTCATTATACAATATTTTATACAAAGACAAAAGCTCTAGTACCAGCAACTGAATCAAGAAACTCGCGGAACTTATTATTATTCGGATCAGCTATAAAAATTCTGTATTTGTTATAAACATCTGACGAAGTATCCTTATATCGTTCATCTGCTAGTACCTCATTTTTCTTTAACCAGGCGTATGAATCAAAAGTATTTCCTACTTCATCTTTATACAAATCTGTTTCATTCACTAAATTACTGTAATCGCTTTCTGTTTTATCAATATAACCTAATACCAAGCTTACATGATCTAACGTGTAATTTTTTAAAACAAGATGTTGTCTGATAATTGCATATGCGACCATGAAATTTGCTAGCATTAATTTTTTAAGTAATTTTGGTTCGTTTGTTAGCAGACCAATAGCAGAAGCTATTTTTAAAAATAATATTTCATATTGATTTGTGAATATTTTTTCAACTTCATTGTAATAATTTCGTAATGACAATTGCCTAGAGCGGTGGATTGATGGAAATGGAGGATCATCCGCTTCATCTATATCAAAATAAGAATCAGGCTTTGCTGCTAAATCTGTTTGGCTGACTTTATCAAAAAACTTTGCTCGCTCAATATCATTAAGATCACTAATTTCATCGTCAAAATTTTTGATTATCTTTATAGATCTGTCAACAATAATCGGATCAAATTCTGGGGTTTTTTTTACGTATCATTGGCAAAATTGCGTTTGCGTAAGCTTTAATAATTAATTCAGTGTCTGATGCCAAAGTAACGATTTTAATTAGAGTTTCTTTGTCGTGGTAGTACATACCGAGATACTTAAAAATTTCTCGTTTTGAAAAACTATTGTATAACTTCTTGTTTCTTTGTATTCTTATTATTTTAAATTCCATAAATCTGCTTAGGCCATCATGACTATCTTCTACAGACTTTTTTTATATCATCTCTTTTACCGTAAGCTCGTGCTTTTATTAAGTCCGATTTTATTATCAAATTCAAATTTCCCGGATCAAGCTCGAGCAATGTTTTTTTTTTTAACAGGATTTCAACTTGTTTTTGTTCTTCCAAACAATCATCAGGATGACAGTATCAACTTATCACTTCAAAATTTTCTATTGCTTCTTTTAGTTGTGGTCCTCGCATATACATAACACGAACAACATTTTTTTCTTCCTCTAACAACAGAGAGTTTATCATTGAAATTGAAAAAAATTTTCTGGTATTTATCGCACTTGCCGCTAGTGATTCACCCAAAAAGTGTTTTCTACGGTTAAGAATATAATCATAAAATTCCCTCGCAACAGTTATAATTGGTGGTTCTGTCATTATTTTATAGCATTAGATCAAATTTGATCATCAAGTGTATATATTTGAAATGCTGTTAGTCCCGGAAATGGATGTTCAGCAGCAAAAACATTAACTCGAAAATATAAGTACTTGTTAACAATATTTTCTATTGGAATTGTAAAATATTGTGCTGTTGAAATATAGATATTTACTGCACTATATAATGTTGTCCAGTCGATATCATTTTTTGATCCTTCCAATTGCCAATTATAAATTCGACCAACACTAGAGTTTAATCTGCCGCGTAAATGAAATTGCCAAATAGTAACTTCAGTAGGATATTTAATTTTAATTCAAAAATGTTCAACTTCTCCGTTGGTTGTCCACTCATGTCCATCAGAGAAAGCGTAATAAGGATAATTTTCAGGATAATATGCTGATGCGCTTACCTCAAACCCGGCTCGGTTGTCAGTTGCTTTATAAAGTGTTGGAATATACCCAACATTATTTTTAGTTCGTTTTATACCACTAGACAGACTGTCAACGTACGCTTTATTTGTTAGATCGTTAGGGTTAACTGGAACGTAAGTCGTCAATATTTTTTTGTCTCTCATGTTTATATTACCTGACATTGGTCCACCGGATTTCTTAAAATATGGGGTAAGTTCTTCCTTTAACTGAGCATAACTAATGGCATCAGTATCGGCTTGTGGTGAGGTTGTTGGTAGTCCAGTTATTTTTGAATTATTGCTCATTGCAAGGTCATCTGTCATTGTGTCGCCGGTTTTGTTAAGTTTATTATCGTCAACAGATTTTAGTTGTGCATAACTTACAGTTTGTGTTTGATTTAAGTTTTCTGGCGGATATGCAGTCTCTAAATTTATAATTTTTTTACTCGACATGTTAATATTACCTGTCATTGTATCGCCGGCTTTGTTAAGTTTATTATCGTCAACAGATTTTAATTGTGCATAACTTACAGCTTGTGTTTGAGTTAAGTTTTCCGGCGGATATATAATTTCTAACCCAATAATTTTTTTACTCGACATGTTAATATTACCTATAACCGCTCCGCCGATTTTATCAAGTTTGTTATCATCCACATACCTCAACTGCGAATAACTTACCGCTTGTGTATAATTTAAGTTTGCTGGTGGATATCCAGTCTCTAAATTTATAATTTTTTTCCCTGACATGTCTAAGTTGCCGCTTAAAATTCCGCCAGATTTATCTAGTTTATTGCCGTCGACGGATTTTAGTTGTTTATAACTAACAGCTTGTGTATCAACAACATTTATTGGCGGATAATCTGTTTCTAAATCTATTACTCGCTGATTTGACATGGACATGTTTCCTGTCATTGTATCACCATATTTTTTTAGGTAACCTGATAAATCAATATTGCCGTTTGTTATTATGGCCGATGAATCTCCTAATGTTGTTCCAAATTTTGTATAATGGCTCATTATTTATTTAATATAACATAAAATATATAACAACAATGGCAAAATTAACGACAACGTCGTCACCGATATTAAATTTTGATACAGAGCTGTTGGTGAAACATAAACATAACAATGAACTTCCAGATTGTCATTATCTTATTGTTGGGCGAACTGGGTCGGGAAAAACAAATTTGCTTATGAATTTACTTCTCGGGAATAATTTTAATTACGATAGAGTTTATATTTATACAATTAATCCACAGCAAGATAAGTACGAGCTACTAAGCGAATATAATGACAAAACTCGCGATGATCTCGATGCTGGTGAAAATTTTTTTTATTATCAGACAACCAGAAGATCTTGTTCCAGTTAATCAACTTGATTCGTCCGAGCATAAGATTGTAGTTTTTGACGATATTCCGCTAAATAATGTAGAAATGAATAAAATAGATCATATTTTTCACTATCACGTAATAAGAAATGTGATTCTGTTTATTTAGCCCAAGGTTTTTACAACGTCGACAGATTTATTCGGCGAAATACTGGTTGTTTTATATTATTTCCGGGACTGGACAATGTTGACGTTAGAAATATTGCAAACGAGCAGTGTGATGATGTGACAAAAGATAAATTTATTGAATTATATCATAAAGTGACAGCGGATAAATATAACTTTTTCTTGTTTGATAAACTAACACATAATCCAGCTAAACTGTTTTGATGTTGTATTGAAAATTATTTATAATTTTCCCAATTTTGTTTTATAAACAATTTACATATAATAATTATGGAAAGACAAGCAAAATACAGAAAACATATAGAAAATCTGAAAAAAAACTTGTTAAATCTAAAGAAGAACTTAGAAAGATGATTCAAGAAGCACGAAGTGGCCAAGTGTCTGCAGAAGAAACAACAGCCGCGATTTTCAAACCGGTTACTGAGGCCCTACTTGGAAAACAACCTGAAGTGCAAACAATGTCTCCAGAAGAACTTAAGAAACTACAGGAAAAAGGTTTTGTTGGAATTGTTAAAGAAATACAAGAAGCATCTACCGCAAAAATTATTGATAGATCTGCCGAGGAAAAAAAACGATTAGCTGAAGAACTTTCAGCACATATTGCTGATCCTGCTGCTAGACAAGCTGAAATAGATAGTCTGATCAATAATCCACTTGAACTTAAACGAAAATTAGCAAGTTTAACAGTTGAGCCGATCAGAAGAAAGTTAGAAGATATAGAAAAAAAAAAAATTGAAACAGAAGCTCTTAGAAAAAAATTTGAACTTGATACAAGAAATATGTATGATAAAATAAAAGATTCCGAATATGATGATTTTAATAAAAAGTATGGATACATAAATGTTAGATTATACGATATTAAAAAAGATAAATTTAATGCTGATAAAAAAATAAAAAAACTAAGAGAAATAAAAAATGAAGGTCACGGTAAAGATAATATTAATAATATAACAGTAAAAAATAAAAACTACAAGCAAAATATTAGATTATATCGACACGCAATTTTGCTAAATCTTATGAGCAAGTTATTACTAATATAAAAAATGACATAAAACATAGTAAAAACCTTAGTAGTAGTATAACTACTGAAGCAAAATTTTATGATGAGGAACGAATAGATTATAAAAAACAATTGTTAGCTGAGAGCAAGGAAAAAATGGAAGAAGCTTTAAAAAGATCACTGGAACAACCACTGGTTACATCGCCAGGGGAAACTGAAAGTAAAATAACTGGAACAGGTGTAAAAATATTTGCATCAACTGCCGAAATGATAGGCAGATTAATGCTGCTGATATCATCAAAGGAAGCCGGAAAATATTGGCGCTGAAATTGATAATGAAATTATTGATATACTTGATCATTTAAGATCGGATTATTTATTAACATCTATGAATATGAAACTTTACATAGCGATTTAATATAAATCGCAACGACTTAATTTTGTACAATGTTATATATAACAATGTCAACAACATTATTACTAGACTCTAGTACAGCTAACGCGTTAGCTAAAGCTAAAGATAGCGCAAATTTTTCAGTAAATTATATTCCGCCAATACAACTTGATACTGAAAAACAGTATGAAATTGAACTAATTTCATGTACGTGTTGGCATTCCATGGCTAACGTGAAAACTGGTGTCAATAATGAATTTATATTTTATACTCCCTCCAACGGACACCATGGTTCGGTTGTAATGGATATTCCGCAAGAAGCCTACAACATAACCGATTTAAATAAGACGATACGCGAATTAATAACATCTTGGGATAAAAACGACGCTGACAATTTTGAACTAACACCAAATTATAATACTTCACGCGCTAGAATAACATTAAAAAATGGGTTTGGAGTAAATTTTTCAAAACCAAAGAGCATAGCGTCGCTGATTGGATTTGCTCGTAGAAGTTATAACTCTGAACCAAGACAAACTGAAACATATGACGGTGATTTTCTGGTAAATATAACTGACGTAAATACAATACTGATAAATTGCTCCATTGCATCTGGATCGTACTCAGCTCAGGACAGTAAAGGACAAACGATATATAGTTTTTCGCCAGATGTTCCACCGCGATCGCTCATACAAATTAATCCGCGACAAGTTGTTTATTATCCATTAAATATTGAAAATCAAATAACAAGTATAAATATGCAGTTGACAGATCAATCTGGACGACAGCTGGATTTGACTAACGACGTTGTTACTTATTATTTACACCTACGCGTACAATAACAAAGTTATTGCGACTTCGTGATTGACATAGTAAACATATTTTAGTAATGCAAAAGATTTGGTAATAAAATTATACAACCTCAGATATAATGAAACAAAAAAAGTTTATCGAAGAAAAATTATTGGTGGATTTTTTGGAAATAAATTTACTAAACTTATTGAAAGTGTTCCGGGAATAGCGCATAAAGTTGCACCAATTGCACTCGACGCGTCAAAAGCTTTTGCAACTGGAGCCGCTTCTGCAGCCGGAACTTCAGTGGGACAAAAAATAACTGATAAAATTAAAGGCGTACCGCAAAGCGGTGTTCCGGAAAGTGGATCACCACCAACAATCAAACAAGTTATATCAGAAATCGCTCCAACAAAAGAAACTCAACGTGCTATGATAAGAAGAACAAAAAAACTTTTATCACCAAAAGGCGAGCAGATTATACAAAAGTTAATCTCTAAAGCAACAACACCAATTACATAGTAACCGTTAGAATTTTCCCAATTTTATGTAATCTAATAAATAAAAAATGTCTGTCAAAAATTATCTCGATTTAACAGAACCTTATGACGAGGACAACACCGTAACAGAATTTGAATATGTTGAGTATCTCGACGAAAATTCTAATGAGCCAAATAAAGCTGGGGTCAGAACATTTAATACCCGAGACGAAGATGTATTTTTACTGCCACACAAGGCTGTATTGGAAGTTTGCGGCCAGATTATGACAATAGCTAATCCACGTGTTACAATTGCAGCCGGAACAGAAGTAGCTCTTATAAATGATATCTGGTGTTTATTTAAAAGTGCCAGATATCAGCTGGCCAATCAAACTGTTGAAGATATTTCAAGTCATTTGCAAGTTGCAAGTACAATCTTAAATACTATTTCGTTTTCTGATGATTACTCTAGATCAACTGCAACTAATATGATGTGGTTTAAAGATACTGGACGTGGTTTAGCTGAATCGACCGAACTTTTCTCGAAAGGTGTTTTAGTACACGGATCTGATGCCGCTGCAGATTTTCCAAGTGTAAGAACTTTTTTTATTGTTAATGCAGCAGCGCTAGGTATAGCCGCACCAGCCGTAAACGCTACAAGAGTCTCGCTTACTGCAGCTTGTAATTATCTTGGTATAACACCGCCAGGAGCAGCTGCAGACGGTGTTGCAATGTTAGATTTAGTTAACGCGACAATTAGCGTAAGAAATGTACGTTACAATGAAGGTTTTGCTAGAAGAAAAGAACTTGCAGAAGGATCACGTCAAATTACAATGATGCTGCCATTAAGTATGATTTTCGGTTTTTGTCGCGATTACAACAAAGTATTTCGTGGAGTTAAACATACACTTATTTTAGATCGAGCAGAACAAAACGACTGCCTGTTTAGGTCAGGCGGAGCTGATGTACAGTTTATTATAAACAAACTTGCACTTTGGGTGCCACGAATAACACCGACAGTAATAAAATCGCTTGAACTAGATGAAGTTCTTAAAAACCGCACAAACAAAATTCATTTTCAGCAACATAAAGTATATCAAACAGCTGTTCAAAATACCACCGACTACACATGGCGAGTCACAACAACATCAAGTTAACAACTGCCAAAACAATTATTTGTTGTATTTCAGCAACAAGCGCGACGTGGTAACCAACAACAAAATAATGTGATATTTGATAATGCCGATGTTAGACGTATATATGCTAGAATAAATTCAAAGCAATATCCAGAACGAGCGATAGAATGCAATTTTGCAGATGACGCTAATAAAAATGTTACTCGACCTTACATGTACCTACTCGACGCAATACAAAAATATCAAGATGTCGGAGATGGATCTTAGATATCAGTAGAGGAATTTCGTACACTTTATCCGATATTTTATTTTGATGTTAGTAAACAAAATGAAAGAGATGTATTTTCAACTGCTGATATTGAAATTACATGGACGCTCGGAGCAGTTCCAATGGCACACTTGTACGTGTACGCGTTAGTGATCAGCGATAGAGTAGTTACAGTCGACTATGTCGGAGGTAAAATGTCGGTAAAAGTTTAATCTGTAACTTTAATATAAGATGGCAAAATATATTGTAAAAGAAATACATGTTACTGATGGCCAAGTTAAAAAATTATCAGCTGCTGTTGCTAAGAAGATGCAGGTATCATTAAAAATCAACTCCAACGCAACGGGTACTTTAACAAAATTAATGTTAACCAAAAACAAGTAAATAAGTATAAATAAGGCAAACCGTTTGTTTTAAATTTAAGTGCCACACAAATAATAGCAATGGCAAAACATGGCGGCTTCTTCGGTTCGACATTATCGGTAATGGCCAGAACGTTAATACCAAAACTTTTGCCGGTGTTAGGTACATTAGGATTAGCAGCAGCGTCTGGAGCAGTATCCGGCGCAACGAAAAAGCAGTTGAGGGCAGTGGTACTGTTGGCAATGGTATAAAGAAAATTTTAGTTTAAGTAACATAATTACCAATTTTACAAGTTTAAGTAATAAAATCGCCAATTTTGCAAGTTTAAGTAACAAAATTACCAATTTTGCAAGTATAATTTTATGTGACTGATAAATATAAAATGCCCAAACGAAAAACAGCAAAAAGAAAAACAACAACGAAATAAAAGACACCGCGACGTCGAAGATGAACCAAAGGAGGATTTATTCAGATAGCTCCACTTTTAGCGGGACTAGCGGGAAGTCTATTGCCAAATCTGCTGGGAATAGGACGAGGACTAACATTACCGCGCACAAGGAGATAAAATCTCCTGTGTTAAGTAATTTTGATACACTTGATAAACTAAAACAGGTAAAAAATTTCCACGGAGTTTATTCCAAAGATGAACTTGCGGCGATAAAATCGCCTGCTGCGGCAATTCCATCGCCAGAGACGCTAGCGTCCCCAGGTTCGTGTGTGATAAATATACAAGATTTCAACGACGGATCTGGCACACATTGGGTAGCAGTCTACGGTAATAATTACTTTGACTCATTTGGACTTCCACCAAGTGATGTAATTTAAAAATATATATCTCAAAAATATAAAGTAATTAATCATTCGTCTAATCAACTTGAACCAATTGGAACTTCTGCTTGTGGATATTATTGCGTGATGTTTATAAAACAGATGTCCGCGAGTTTGAAGAACTATGACTGATTTTTTAGATTTTATTTTACAATTTGACATCATCCTTCTCACGCTAATGATGAGGTTGCACAAAATTGGGAAAATTATAAATAATTTTCTAACAGATAATTTTGCCAATTTTTGTAAAGCTACCTAAAAGCTTGCAATTAATTTCTGCAAAGCTACCTAAAGTTTAGAATTAATTTTATCTAAATTACAAGTATATAATGTCAACATATTGTCTCAAATGTAAAGCTAAAACAGAAAATATCAATGAAACAACGGAAAAAACAAAGAACAACAGGATGATGCTAAAAAGTATTTGCGCAATTTGTGGAAAAAGAAAAAGTATGTTTTTAAAGAAATTGTCCGGAGCTGGTTGCGTTGACAAGGTTATTTTAGTAGACGATTGATAATAAGTAGACGACTGAAAGTTATAAATCTGAAAACAGATATTATTATAAATCTGAAAATATATAATGATATGCAAGTGCGACTCTGACAGAGATTTATGTCTCGAGCAAAATAAAATTGTCACATATTGTCAACAATGCAACAACAGAGAAATAATTGGTTTTGGTATAGATATACATAAAGTAATTGCCAAATTACCGAAACCAAAAGGCGGTTGGACCTTGCCAGGCCATAAATACACCGGACCTTATAATCCTCTTGATAAACAACTAGATGAAAATGATAATCCGCTGCCAGGACAAGAGCCTTACAATCAAGTTGATGCAATAGCTATGCGCCATGATATCTGCTACAGAGACATTGAACTTCCAGACAGCGAACAAAATAAACACAGCTGCGATAAAGTAATGTTAGACGAACTTCGTGATATGAAACTTGTAAATATGCGAGAGCGTATTGATAGAAAGTTGGTGCAGGGTTTTATTGGAGCAAAATATAAACTTGGACTTGGAAAGTCTGGACTTGGCAATGATGATCTTGCGGCGATAAAATCGCCTGCTGCTACAACATCGCTAGTGTCAGAGCTACACAAACCTAAAAAAAAAAACGTTTCCGCGTCGTAAAGTTGTCGCAAATGCCGTTGATGACATCTGGGCAATAGATTTAGTTGATGTGTCAAATCTAGCCGAATTTAACGTTGGAGCTGACGGCTCTCCAAAAAAATATCTTTTTAATGTCATAGACGTTTTTAGTAAATATGCCTTTAGTGTGCCAGTTTCAGATAAGACTGGAACGTCAATAACTGATGCGCTAAAGTTAATAATAACAAACACAGAAAGAAAACCAAATAGAATCTGGACTGATTACGGAGCAGAATTTTTTAATTAAAAAGTTCGAGCAGTTTTTGCTCCAAAATAACATCAAAAAATACGTTACAGGAAACGAAGGTAAAAGCGTTGTCGTCGAGCGATTCAATCGTACACTAAACGAAAAAATTCATAAGTATTTGACAGTTAAAAATACGAGTAAATATATTGACAATTTACAAAACATTGTTGACGAATATAATAATACGAAACATCGAACTATTAAAATGTTGCCGAATGACGCAATTAAAAATCCGATATTAGCAAACGAAAACATGTATCGAAGACATAAATTTAAAGTTGGTGATCGAGTTAGAATTTCTCTGAAGAAAAAACCATTTGAAAAGGGATTTACTCCAAACTGGAGCGAAGAAGTATTTGTTGTTGATAAAGTACTTTTAACAATACCAGTGACATACGCGTTAAAAGATTTATTAGATGAGCCTATAAGCGGTAGTTTTTACAAGCAGGAACTTCAGATTACTTCCCAAAACGTATTTGTTATTGAAAAAATTATCCGAAAACGCGGCAACAAAAGTTTAGTTAAGTGGCGCGGGTATAGCGATAAATTTAATAGCTGGGTGTCAACTAAGTCGATACAAAATAACTTGTAATTTTATGGTGATACAAAATTAGAATTTTATAAATTTGTTCGTATTTCGCAAGTACAGATTTACATTTGATAGTTTTACATAACGAAATTAAATATAATTTTCTTGTATTATCAACTGGCATTAAATTAAATATTTTAACAAAAATAAAATCATATTTTATATTTCTTTCATGACCAATTATTTTCAGATTTAAAAAAGGTTTGATTAGCTTCCAATATATTTGTTGTTCGGCAACAGTAAAGTTAAATTTTATTATTTTTTTAGCAATGTGATACTTAACATTATATCGTCCAGTTGTCGGCCTGCTGTAATTTTTTCTGTCAGTGACGGCAACTACTTCATCGTCGGACTCGTTGTTGTACAAAATATCGTTTTCGTTATAACCAGCAGATTTGTCGTTGGCGACTTTGTCGCTGGCGATTGGCAAAATTGAATTCAATTTTGTGGCGATTGTATCTTCCGAATACATATCAGCAAGTCTTTTCATCAAGTTCATATTATAATATACTTTTATCTAAATTATAAATAATAATGACCAGCGAAACAAAATCTACTGAAATTCCCACTGGAATTTCTAAGGTTAAATATCATCAAAAAGTTAATATATTAAATTACAGAGAATTAGCCGAAGCAGTTAGAAAATGTTTGTCTGGCTATAGCGCCACAAAATTACAAGTAATTTTGCCAGTTAATGTGATTATAATGCAAGGCGAAAATGATAGAATACTTCTAACAATGGCAGAAAAAAAAAATGAAAGTTCGTTTATAACATTAAAATTAGATAAAGATTATATTTTGATGTTTGCCCACAGCTGTCTTACTAAGACAGAATTACAAAATATAATTAATCATCATATCTGAAACTAAATCTGACGAAGGTTGACATTGACGTTGTTGATTTTCTTTTACCATCAGCTTTTTCTTTTATTCTAGCTGTATTAATTTCAAAGTGTTTTGCAGCAGCTGTCATTGATTTAAATTTTATTTCTTCATGAGTTTCAAGATTTACTGAAATAACTGGTGTAACCTTACTAAAGTCATTATTTCCAGTATTTCCTCTTCTACAATTTTCTTGATATGTTACTAAATCTAAATTTTCAATGCGATTGTCAGATTTAAGGCTGTTAATATGATCGATAACTAAATTATTTGGAATTGTGTTATTAAAAGTTTCAAACACAAAACGGTGATTATAATAATTAACAAAATCTACTTTTGTTCCCCTAACTCTTAAACCTAAATAGCCAGGATTTTGCAAACTTCCTAATACTTTTTTAGTTTTTTTGTTTCGTATAATTCCTCTGTCAGATGCCTCATATAAATCAAACACAGGATGAGGCTGATATTCATCTTGTAACGCTAAATTTTCGATATTATCATCAGTAATCGAATTATTTACTCTATAGACTCTTTGTCCAGCTGGAATTTCATCGCAAAACAAAGTATAAATAAAATCTTTTCTAAACATTTCGGTGATATCTGTATCATCTCCTTTTACACTAATTATCATACCAGCCGGAGTTGGTTTTCCTACAGATATCTTAGATTTTATGTTAATAACCGAACCAAGTGCATTTGCAGCATATAAGTTGTACTTTGGGTGAACATGATAAGTTTCTAGCTCGGTTGCTGTCATTCTGATATATCTCAAAATTTCTGTCATTATACTATAGGGATTTTATATCTCTAATTGAAAAATAAGTTTAAAAAAAATCAATTAAATATAAAAATACTATATATAATGTTAAAATTGCGCGATATTACTAAAAAGAGCATTATCAAAGCAGAAAACATTGCTAGTGCATTTTCCGGATACGACAGCAGTTACAAATTTGATGATCAAAATGTTTTAGCAAATTTTAACTCTACAAATTTATATCATCTTTTACAGCCTGTTGTATCTAAAGAACTTGCAACTCATAAAAGTATCAAACTAATAGTACAGTATCATACGATTTTATCAAAATTACACGCAATCGAAAAAGATATACTTGATATAATTTTTGAAAATACAAATTTTTGATAAAGAACTTTCTGAGCCATATCTAACAGCTAAATCACGAAAAATATTAACCGGAACAAACATTGCCGGGCCGATGAAATACACCAAGAAATAAATAAAAAATTGGAAGAATTTACTTCATCTGGGTCAGGTTGGAAATTTGAAATGATAAAGGAAGTTTTAATTCATACGGCAAAATATAACATACTTCGAGGTAGCGGAGCTTACATTGATCTGCCAAAAAAATTAAAAACAAAAAATGCTGTATAAATGTCAAAAATAACGATAACGAATGTTTTCGTTGGTCAATTTTCTCGGAGAGACATCCACAGAGTGACCACAGTGACCGAATTGAAAAGTATTTGCCATATAAAGACGAACTAGATTTTAGCGGAATAACTTTTCCAGTGGCAGAAAATCAGATACCAAAGTTTGAAAAACAAAATAATATCTCAGTAAATGTTTTTGGACTAGATGAGCGAGAAAATGTTTACCCAAGGTATATTTCAGAGACTGCTACACAAAAGACAATAAATTAATTTTTTATAAAGGACATTACGTTTGGATAAAAAACTTTAACGGCTTAGTTGGCGGACAGTATAATAAAAATAGAAAAAAGAAATATTTCTGTTATAAATGTTTGCAGGGTTTTTCTAAAAATGAGAAACTACAGGAGCATATCAAATACTATATCAACGTTCAAAGAATAACTATGCCAAGCGAAAAAGAAAAAGTCTTAAAATTTAAAAATTATGATCATAAGCTAAATATACCTTTCGTTATTTATGCGGATTTCGAGTGCCTACTCGTTCCAGTGGCAGGTGCAGAAAATAATCCTAATAAATCGAGTACAAGAAAAATACAGCAACATGTTCCATGCGGAGTAGCTTATAAAGTAGTTTGTTGCGTCGACGATAAGTTTTCATGTCCGATTAAGTTATATAGATGTAAAGATAGTGAATCTGAAAGTCCGGCGGTATGGTTATTAAAAAATCTGATAGACGATGTTAACAAAATTTCTAACAAATTATTTAAAACAGCTCCAATGAAAATAACATCTAAGCAACAACTTGAATTTAACGAATCAGTTAATTGTCATATTTGCGAAAAATCTTTAGTAGGCTCAAACGGAGTCCGTGATAAAGTTCGTGATCATTGTCATTTAACTGGCCAGTATCGTGGAGCGGCTCATAATAATTGTAATTTAAAATTTCATGCACCAAAGTTTATTCCTGTCGTCTTACATAACCTTCACGGCTATGACAGTCATATCATTGTAGAAGCTTTTGGCAACGAGGAAATTAAATCTAAACTAAAACTAAATAATAAGATAAAATGTATACCAAATAATTTTGAAAAGTATGTCAGTTACTCTCGGTAAATTACGTTTTATTGACAGTCTGCAATTTATGGCAGCGTCATTAGATGAGCTCGTAAAAGGTTGTAGTAGTTTCAGTAATCTACAAAGTTGCTTTGGTGATAAATTTAATCTACTGACAAAAAAAAGGTATCTTTCCGTATGAGTATCTCGACGACTGGAGCAGATTTGATGAAACTTCTCTGCCCGACAAAGATAAATTTTACTCGCAGCTCAAAAACGAAGATGTGTCAGACGACGAATATAAATATGCACAAAATATTTGGAATAAATTTAGTTGTAACACATTTGGTGATTATCATGATATATATTTGAAAACAGATGTTTTATTACTAGCAGATGTTTTTGAAAGTTTTCGTCGAGTAAGCTACAGTAATTATGGACTAGATCCCTGCTGGTATTATTCTGCTCCCGGGCTGTCGTGGGACGCTCTACTAAAAACAAGCAAAATAGAATTAGATCTCCTGACAGATGTTAATATGTTTAACTATATTGAAAAAGGTATCAGAGGCGGAATTAGTGTTATAACAAAAAAATATGCAGTAGCTAATAATAAATATATAAAAAATTATGATAAAAATCTCCCGTCAAGTTATATTATTTATCTAGACTTTGTGAATTTGTATGGTTGGGCCATGTCAGAGCCAATGCCGTGCGGTGGATTTCATTGGATATCTCCAGATCAATTTCTTAAAGAAACTGAAAAAGATTTACCCAGAAAAATCATTAATGATTTTTCCGATATTTCATACCTTGTTGAAGTCGATCTAGATTACCCTAATTCGTTACATAATCTACACAACGACTACCCATTTTGTGCAGAATCGATGATGATAGATTACAGTTTACTATCACCTGAGCAACGAGCTACGACAACAGCAAAAAATTCGATTGTTAATAAGCTAGTCCCAAATTTGCTAAATAAAAGAAATTACGTGATACATTACAAAAATTTAAAACAAGCAGTAGATGCTGAACTAATTCTTAGAAAATTCCATCGTGTGCTAAAATTCAATCAGTTGAGGTGGATGTCAAATTATATTGACTTAAATACGAAACGTCGTGCTGTGGCTAAAACCGAATTTGAGAACAACTTTTTCAAGTTAATGAACAACTTGGTGTTTGGTAAGACAATGGAAAACATTAGGAAAAGGGTTTCTATCGAAATCGTAAATGATATAAATCGCAGAAATAAATTAGTTAATGATGATGGTTTTGTCAGCATGAAAATATTTAATGAAAATCTTGTTGCAATACAACGACGAAAGACAAATTTAGAGTTAAATAAACCGATTTATGTTGGTGCAGCTGTACTTGATATATCAAAGTGGCTAATGTACGATTTTCACTATAATTTTACTAAAAAGCAGTGGCCAGATTCAGAGTTGCTATTCACTGATACGTATTCACTGGTTTATAATATAAAATGTGAGGATGTCTATGAGGATATTTATAACAATAAAAATTTATTTGATTTATCAGATTACCCGACTGGTAGTGGTTTTAATGATAATACGAATAAAAAAGTTATTGGTAAAATGAAAGATGAGTTTATGTTTGTGCCGGTGAGAGAGTTTGTTGGATTAAGGAGCAAGATGTAAGCTGTGATATTAGATGATAATAAACTAACAAAGAAAGCGAAAGGTATCCCTCGCGGATATGTGGAAAAGATGATGAATTTGAATGATTTTAAAACCGCGCTGAACAATAATGTCAGTTTTATTAAGACAAATGTTATTAGAACGAATTATCATAAGCTTGAGACAGATACAATAATAAAAGGTGGACTTAGTAATTTTGATGATAAAAGATATTGTAAAGATGGAATTAATACTTTAGTGCTTGGGCATTATAGAAGGGAGATAATACCGTTCAGCTTGTTCTAGATTGGTACGAGTGCATTGTATTGATTTTTCAGATTGTCTGTAAAGCGCAGCTGGTGATTGGTGAGTTCGTTTTGCCTGTTAAGTGATTAGCAAAATTACTTGTAATTTTGTGGCGTATTAGTCTGTCTGTTTGTTTGTAATGTAGAGTATCAATTTCCAGATTGCCTGTCTGTCTGTAATATATAAAGCTTTATATCAGGACTAGAAATCTGTCTTCCTTGTATTTTAAGGAGACAACTCTGCTTTTTTACCTTGTATTTTGTTTATTTTTATTTACTGATAAATAATGTTTTCATTGTTGTCTTTTTAAAGAAACATTATCTTTAATTTTATGATTTTATCAAGTTTCTTTCTTCGCTCATATATCTTTAAAGATAATAATTAAGATAAAAAAGAAAATACAAAACAAATAGACCACGCCTACTGTGTAAGCTAGTTTTAGACTTCCAACAATTAGTCAGCTTCTATACAATACAGCCTTACTTGTATTGGGGTCCTCCCAAAGCTCGAACTTCAACAGAAAAAAGCACTCTCCCACCATGTCACCACTTGGTGGGTGTACTTTTGCACTCCCCGGGTTTTGATTTGTTGGAGAGTGTGCAAAAATCTGTTGAACGTAGAGAAGGCCCCGTTTGTGTGTGCTGCCCTTAGAGCTAAGTTAATTAAGTTTATGTTTGTACTGTCTCTTTGGATAAGTTAGGATAAGTTTATATTTGTGCCGTCTCTCAGGATAAGTTTATGTATGTGCCGTTATAATCATATGCATATAATCATAAGCATATGTATATAATCATAATCATATGTATATAATCATAATCATAAGCATATGTATATAATCATAATCATATGTATATAATCATAATCATATGTATATAATCATAATCATATGTATATAATCATAAGCATATGTATATAATCATATAATCATAAGCATATGTATATAATCATAAATCATACTATGTGTTTGTGCCGTCTAAAACTTAAAAACCAGGGTGATGTGAGCTCGTGACCTTGTGACCTCACTGAAGGGTACGCCATACAAGGGCATTCAGAAAGAATGTTCGCCGGACCAAAAAGTCTCAATAAGGGCCTGTGAACCATAAGACAGGTCTTAACCAATGAAAGAGTGCCCATGGGATATATAAGAAAGACCTTTACATTATAGACAGCCCTCTGAGTTTCTAAAGTTTCGTTTCGTATATTTAGGAATTCTCCTGGGGGTATGCTTTGAGTGCCCGAAATAGACAGCCCTCTGAGTTTCTAAAGTTTCGTTTCGTTTAGGAATTCGCCTGGGGGTATGTCTACTGAAAGGGACTCTTAGGACCTTATTGGTAAAGACTTTACTGGCAGACGGGACCCCAGTCCAGTGGAATGGTAGACCGAATGTTATCGCTGATGTTTATTTTTGTATAGTTTTAGAAATATCATTATCAAATAAAATATCAACCATATTGTCAATAAATGTCTGACCAACCTATTCTTATATCATTTTCAGTTGCGAATAACAGTAGTAGACTAATAGGCTGGCCTTGGATCAGAGACCTAACTCCCCAAAAACAATCAGGTACACAAAGTGTCTAATTTATCGGATACACAAAAAATGTTTTACTAGGGGAGTTGGGTCTCTGGTCCAAGACCAGCCTATTAGTCTACTACTACAAAATTCATCCCACGTGTGGTTGGCGGCACACCAAGTCCAATGAATATTTCCAAGACCATGCGCGTCAATACCACGAAATATCATCAGCATGTTACAATTGTCACGGATTACGTTTGGTACATGGGCTTATCGTTGAGTCAAATAGACGACATTCGTGTTTTGTGCCGGCCTTGTGAAAGTATCTGTGCGCGATTGACTTGGTTCTCAAGCATCACATCATCGCGCAGCCCAAGATTGTTTTCGTTTGCATCCAGATCGTCAGTGGCGGAGTCTTAGGCAATGGTGAAAGAAATCGATGGTGGACGACAAAGTTGTTTTGGTGTTGATACCACTTCTCAACGCTTTTTGAAGATTTTTTTGAAACATCATAACACGGTTGATCATCATCTGATGGTGCAATCACGTAAGTAGCATAGTGAGGTAGTCTACGGACAATGGGAATTAGCATTACAGACACACACACACCCCGCCGGGACTGTATACGGACAAGATTTATACGGACAAACTATCACCCTGGGACTGTATAGGGACAATGGGAATTTTGTATAGCGACTAGCACACCCTGGGACTGTATAGGGACCATGGGAATTTTGTATAGCGACAAGAGGAATGGCACAGGTAGGGTGACGTCATGGTACTGGACACTTGCAACAATGTAGCAAGTACCGTAACGTCATGCCACCTGTGTCATTTCTATGTAAAGTTTGAATCATTCGCGTTCGTGTTTGTGTATAGCAAGTACCGTGACGTCATGCCACCTGTGTCATTTCTATATAAAGTTTGAATCATTCGCGTCCGTGTTTGTGGATATTATAATATTATACCCAATTATACAACTGACTAAAAAAATTTTTAGATAAGAGAATAATGTTTTTGTGAGTTAAATGATAAATTATACAATCGAATAACAATTTTTAGACAAGAAAGAATAAATCTTTTCGAGGCAGTGGAGTGGCCCTGAAAAGGGCCTTTGGGTTCTTTTTCTTCTATTGGCTCCATTTTTTTCACCAGCTTTTCACTTTTCCAATGATTCCTTTCTTCTTCTTTTTCTTTTCTTCATCTGAAATTAAGTCAGGATATCCCATCTCTCTTAACTTTTCCTGTACCTTCATCCAGTTTTGATTTAGTCTTTCAAAATCCTCTTTTCTCTTTCTGTTTTCCTTCTCCTTTCTCTCTTTTACCCATGTGTCTTTGATTTTCGTTACCTCTTCTTTCATCACTTTTCTCATTAGGTCTTCAGATTTTTCTAATTTCTCTAATCCCCACAGGACAAAAGACCACTCCGTAAAATTTGCTTGCTCTTCTAAAAAGCACCTCACTTGGATGACATTATCAAGTGCGTCCTTCAATGTCCACACTCTCAAATATTTATGATAGATGAAGCCTCTTATTTTTTCCACCTCCTCTTCTATCATTTCTGCCACCTGATCCCTGGATACGTCCAGCAATCTTATCATTCTCTCCATGTTGCTAGCCATTTGTTATATTCAGCGTTGAATGGCGCGAATGACGAACGCTATGCGTTTACATACTTCAAGCACGGACGTGAACGAAAACATCCCTTACACTCACTTCACATATTATTTACTATCCACACCAACGAAAAAGAATGCATAAAACACACACCTATTTACTATCCACACCAACGAACCCGAATGCATAAAACATACCATATTTATTATCTTCACCAACGAATGAGAAAGCATAAAACACACATCTATTTACTAGCCACACCAACGGAAAAGAATGCATGAAACATACCATATTTACTATCCACACCAACGAATGAGAAAGCATAAAACACACACCTATTTACTATCCACACCAACGAAAAAGAATGCATAAAACACACACACACATATATTATCCACACCAACGAACAAAAATGCAGAAAAACACACATCTATTTACTATCCTCACCAACGAATGAGAAAGCATAAAACACACACCTATTTACTATCCACAAACGAATGAGAATGCAAAAAACACACACATATATACTATCCACACAAACGTAAGAGAACGCATAAAACATACACATATAAATTAGAGAAATTTTTACAACATCAGAAAGAAGCAGAACAAGCATTTCTCCTTGAACAGCAACAGCGAGAAGAAGAAGAGGCAAGAAGGAAACGACAGGAAGAAGAAGCAGTAGAGAAGAAACAATGTCTAGGAGAGAAGGAGAACAGTGAACCTCAAACGGTAACGGTACTCTTGGACATCTTGGCAGAGTTAAGAAGTCTGAAACAAATGTATCAGACTTCTTTATTACGACCCAAGAGAAAAAGACCTTCCCGAGCCAAACAGTCCAACCATGTTACTACACCAGAGATACCACCCCTAGTGATTTCTACCAAATCATTGACAGGAGCAAGTCCAGAAGTAGGCCTTGGCCGTGGCAGAGGCTTAAGGCAGTTAAAGCGGATTGCTTCTCGTTCCTAAGTTTTTTTTTTTTAAAAAAACGAACACCCAAAGGCCCTTTTCAAGGCCACTCACTTTTTTCGAAAAGAGATAATATTCATTTTGCCAAAATCAATTAAAACTCAAACTCCCTTGTTTAACCCTCTGATATACGTGTGTGAGTGCGTGAGTGTAGGCCTTATTATTCTAAACAATCAAAACCAAGAGACACGTTTTTCTCAGTCTGGTCTATTCTGGTACAGATATTTACAATTCAGTGTCACAACACAACATAACACAACATTTTTTAAAAAAGTTCATAGACTTCTTCTGTGTCTTTTTTCTTCTTTCACTCTCTGTTTTCTGATTTTTTTCACTTTCACAGTTTTTTCCTCCTCCTCTTCTTCCTCACTTTTTTCTCGTCTTCTTTTCTTTTCTGTCTTCTCTTTCTGAACGTGCCGGGGCTCATCTTTTGCCGAGGGCACCTTTTTTTTCTTCCTCCTTCTCCTCCTGCTCCTATTCTTTCTTATGACAGTCTAAAGACCAATGTCCATTCCTTGACAATGATAACAGGTATCCTGAATTTTGTCTCTTCTGACACTGGTCTTGCTTTTTTGACAGTCTGGACATTCTGTAGCCCAATGACCTTTTTCTCTGGCCGATATAGCAAGTATCTTGATTTTTATAACGAAAGGAGGGAGAGTAGTCCGTCGGCTTGTCTGCAGAAAACTTTCTTATGACACCTCGCAAAGCTCTAATCAGAAGTTCGATCTGTGAGGGTTCTTCCATCGTGCTGGTCAGCTTGAGAGCGAAATGAATACTGAAAGGGAAGGTACCAGCCCTTTATATATACACTGAGTCTGACATGGATATATAGGGGTCCATGGCGTTTCAAATGTAGTCATTTGACTTTTTGCAGTCAAGATCAAACGATCGCATCATTTCGTAAAGAAAGGAGAAGAAGGTAAGAGGCAGAAACGGGATTTATCGCCTCGCACAGTAGATGAAGTCTTGGCTCAAATTCAATGCCAGCGATTTTGAAGATAAGATGAGTGAACCAGAATCTAGGCCCAGAGAGTCTACACCAAACCAAAGTCCATCACCACCAGTAAACCCTGAAAAGTACTACCACATTCGAGAGACGGACAAACGCTTCTCTAGAAAATTTAGAAATACGGCCTACATGTACGCAGTGAAGTTTAAAGATTTCAGGTCCGACGTACCACTGGAGAAAGCAGAAGGGTTCATCACCGATGTGTGTGATTCTTTGTTAACCACACTGAAACAGCAATGTCAAACCATAGAGGACGATCGCTTGAGACATTCCATTTATTACGACAGTTTGAAGTCACCAGCTCGGATCGAGTTTAGCAGTCCATCAGAATTAACGCCTTCCAAAGTCATCGACAAGATTCAACACGTGCAGCTATCCAACGTTAAGTTTCACATCACCGACGGAAAAGCGACACTGTTCATGACCCACGTGTCTCTTCCCCAAGGGACAGGACATGGCAAAAAGGTGTTATTGGTGGACGATCTTCGCATCACCAAAACGAGCCTTGTCCGAACTAACAACCCTCAAGACAAGATGTGTTTAGCCCGTGCCATCGTGGTGGGACGAACGTATGCCGACAAGAACGACACGGCAGAATGGAAAAGAGCCTGGCAAACCATTCAAAAATCTAGCCGAGCCAAACAACGAAGAGGAGCAGAACTCCTGTTACAGCAAGCTGGTTTTTACAAAGACACACCCTGTGGCATTCCTGAAATGCAAAAGTTGCAAGACGTCTTGGCTCCACGCTACACCTTGAAAGTGCACCCTCAAGAAGTGCGAGGGCCTCTGTTGTTTCGAGGCAAAGATTTCAAAGACGGAAAATACATTCACGTCTATCATCACGATGAACATTTTGATGCCATTACCAGTATCACTGCATTCCTGTCATACAGTTATTACTGTGAGAAATGTGACTATGGCTATAACAATCGAGAGCAACACAAGCATTGCGGATCGAAATGCTCAGGATGTTTAGCCTCTAAACCCTGTCCGGACGAAGGACAAGAACGAGTGCATTGCCCAGTTTGTCAACGCACGTTTGTCAGTCCAACTTGTTACCAACAACATTTAAAGACGCAAGGTTCACAGCAGAAAAGTGCTTGTCAGCTCCTGAGATTGTGTCCTATTTGTGGACAAGGCATATGTACCAATAATGCCAAGGCGCAAGTCTGTTCAGGAAAGAAGCGATGTCACATTTGTCGTCAAATCGTGGACTTGGAACACCAATGCTACATTCAAAAATACCAATCCAAACATGAAGAAGAAGAAGATAATGACCAGAAGAAAGGTCATTTCATCTTTTTCGATTTCGAATGCATGCAAGAGACTGGCATTCACATTCCTAATTTCTGCGTGGCTCATTAAGCGTGTGAGAAGTGCATCCAAGAACCTATCTTGACTCATTGCCCTCACTGTAGCAAGATTCCTGGAGGACGTGAAAAAAAATTTCGGGGACCAAACACGCTGACCGATTTTGCCCAATGGATCTTAGACCCTATCGACGAGACGTGGAGCCAAGAAGACATCGAACGTTATGGAGATTGTCATCGCTATGCCACGGTGATGGCTCACAATTTTTCGAGATACGATGGACAATTTCTCCTCAGATGCTATACGGAACAAAGTACCGAACGTCCTAAAGTCATTTTGAACGGAACCAAAATCATTTCCATGCAAGTGGGTCAAGTACAGTTTAAAGAGTCGATGAGTTACTTGGCCATGCCTTTGAGTCGCATGCCTAAAACATTTGGAATGACAGAAATGGCCAAAGGCTATTTTCTACACTTTTTCAATACCGAAACCAATAAACACGCCGTTTTACCCCATTTGCTTGAGGCTCACTACTACGACCCCGACAACATGCGCACCGAACAACGAGAAGCTTCTACGCTTGGTACCAGACTCACGCCTCGGACCCTTTCGACTTTCAGGAAGAAATGTTAAAATATTGTCGTTCCGACGTGGACATTTTACGGCGTTGCTGTGGAAAATTTCGAGAACTGTTCATGGAGCACGGAGGGATCGATCCTTTCAAAGAAGCTTGCACCATTGCCAAAGCGTGTTCCTTAGTGTACCGCCAACGATTCATGCCCGAAAACACCCTGGCTGCCATCAGTCCTCAAACGACCAATTTTGTCAAACGTGAATACTCTGTCAAAGCCCTACGCTGGTTACATTACTTGTGCGACAAGGAAGACAAATGGATCCAACATGCTCGCAACGGAGGAGGCGAAAAGACCATCGGAAGGTATTCAGTGGATGGCTGAGACTTAGAAAACCCCAAGATCGTGTACGAATTTAACGGGTGCTTATTTCATGGATGTCCCATCTGCTACCCTGAACGTAAGACGACAAATCAGTTTTTACAACGAACCATGGAAGACTTGTACCAGACCACTTGTCAGCGACGCTTGAAGTTAGAAGAGCAAGGATACCGAGTGGTAGAAATGTGGGAACACGAGTACGATCAGCGATTGAAAACCGATCCCGAGTTTAAGCGCATCGTGGAAAGTTACAAGCTGGTGGACCCACTGAACCCAAGGGACAGTTTGTACGGAGGACGGACGAATGCCACCTGTTTGCTGTACCAATCCGACGAAGAGAAAGGAGAGGAAATCAAATACTTGGACGTGTGTTCTCTGTATCCGTACGTGTGCAGATATTGTCACTTTCTCGCAGAGCACCCGCAATTGCTGACGTAACACATCGACCTGGACAACATTCGCCAATACGAAGGATTGATCAAATGTAAAGTTTTGCCTCCCACGGACTTGTACCATCCCGTTTTACCTCACCATTGCCAAGGAAAACTGATGTTTCCCTTGTGCCGTACTTGTGCCGAACGTGCAACCAAGACCGACTTTGTCAGCACAGCCAGGAAGAACGCGCCTTGACGGGAACATGGGTCAGCGTGGAATTGTTCAAAGCTCTGGACTTGGGATACCAACTGTTAGAAGTGTACGAAATTTACCACTTTCCCAAGACAGAAAAATACCACAAGGGCGACGAGACTCAGAATGGCATTTTCGCAGACTACGTGAATGCCTTTTTGAAACTGAAACAAGAACTCAGCCGCTATCCTTCCTGCTGCCGCACTTCCGAAGACCAAAATAAAATTCAAAGAGAAATACTGGGAGCAGGAAGGTATCCCTTTAGACCACATCGAGGAAAACGAAGGAAGGCGATCGTTTGCCAAAGTGATGTTAAATTGCTTGTGGGGTAAAATGGCACAACGACCGTGTTTACCCAAGACGGAGTATTTGACAGAACCTTCCCGCTACTTCCAGATGATTCAGGACAAAACCAAATACATGAAACACGTGGACGTCCTTCGTGAGGACTTGATCTCCGTCAATTACGATAAAGAACTGGACTTTGTAGAAGCCGACGAATTTGGAAATGTCTTCATTGCGGCTTACGTGACAACCCATGCTCGCTTAAAACTGTACGAAGCTTTAGAACTGTTAGGAGATCGTGTGCTGTATTTTGACACGGACAGTTGCATTTACATCGATCGTCTGGGTCAACCTCACCCTGTCATCGAAGGAGACCGTTTAGGATCCTGGACGGACCAGCATCCCGACGACAAGATTCTAAATTTTGCAAGTGGCGGTCCCAAAATTTACGGCTACGAATACCGAGACCCACAAGGAGAAGTACACACGGAGTGTAAAGTGAAAGGATTGACTCTCAATTATCGCACTAGTCGACTATTGAACTTTGGCATCTTGAAAGAAGCCTTGCAGTCTGGACAGGATGGAAATTTTAAAGTAACCACCCACGAACCGCACAAGATTGTACGTTTACCCACACACCAAATCGTTAGCCGGCCCATCGAAACAGTCTATCAAATCGTGTACCAGAAGCGAGTTCGGCTTCCCAATCACTTCACTTTACCGTACGGTCACGACGATATTGGCCACCATATAAAAAAGGACAACGTTCAAGACCGATAGTTCATTGTGACTACCATTGCCAAGCGAGAAAGATGAATCCTTTCAAACAGCAAGTATCAAGCAAGAGCAAACTCGAGTGCGATGCAGTGCCTTGCGATGGCAGGGATGTCGTACGCTATGACCTTAGCGATTCAGTACCACATCATCATGGGAACTTTGCTATAACTACTACTACCATACCTACCATGGACAGTGATGCTGTGGGTGTCAAAGCTGACGGATGCGAAAGCGATGCCACTCGTTATCGTACACCTTTTCACTTTACTGGTTTTCATGGTGGATGTCATCCTTATGAAACCATGGGGTACCACCCTACGGATGTCATGTAAAACTGAGCAAACTCCTACATATTTCACCGTACCCTCATCAAAATGAACCTGTGAAAGAGGAATATTCATTCCCTTTGCGTTTGCCTGAATACTGCGACTATGAAAGTCGGATCCAAACCTTCCGAGGAAATGGCCAAAATATCTGGGATGACCTACCCCCGATTAATTAGCTAGAGCTGGATTTATCTACTTGGGCGAAGGGGATAAAGTCAAGTGCTTCGGTTGTGGTGTGTCACTTCACGAGTGGGAGAAGAAAGATTGCGCTTACCTGGAACATGCTCGATGGTCTCCAGATTGTCACTACCTACCTTTAGTGGGACCTCGTCATTGAAGTGGGCCTACCATGTCGTTTAAGAAACCAGCTCCTTGGCTAGGAGTCAAATATTGGACAACCCCTAGACAAGTATTTAAACCCCATGTAGAAAATAATCTTCAAAGATTGCCAAACGAATTGCAAGAGAAGATTTACAAGGACATTTGGCAGGGACTTGCCAGAGTCAAATCTCAATTAGTGACTGTAAAACTTTTGTGTCTAGAAATTCACAAGAGGAAATTGACAAAAGTCAACAATCAAGTCCGATTTCTCTGGATCAAGGGTGCGTTCATCCTACTATTCCGCTTTAGACCATTTACATTTGAAGATTTTATTGACATTCTTGACCGTTTCCTGGGATGGCAGTGGTCAGAAATTACTCACTACGTCCGTTACTTTCGCACTAGGAGAAGTATCTGAGGTTAGAGAAAAGAGGTATAAAAACAGACTACTATGCCACGACCTTTATCATTCGTGATACTACAGATTCCGTGGAAGGAAATCAATGACACTATTCAAACAGTGGAGGATTACCAACACCTATTACGAGAACTGTGTCCATTGAATTGGGGTAGACGTGTAGTGTGTGTCTTAGTGACTTGCTTTCTGGGATTTCATTTTCCAGCTGAGTCTTTGTGGACTCTTTACGAATAGTACCTACCATTCCAAAAAGCATGAAAGTGGTCCCATTAAATGTACACGAGAGACTCATTCTGCTCAATGGTTTGCGCTTTCATCTCGATACTTCTCTACCTCTGCGGGAAAAAACGATTCGTCATCTTTTAGATACTGGAGATGTGTATGACGATGTTTGTGTAGCTTGTGACTTACACCCTCACTGGAAAGATGTACATGACTGGAAAAGTTGGGGCTTCGAAGCTTGGATTAAAGAAGTGGCACACTTTGCAAAAGATTTGTAATCCTAAACAACTAAAACGTTCCGTGAAAAAAGTAACTTTAAAACCTGTGTTAGTGACAGTATCAGAAGAAAATGCTTGCGTGGTATGGAAACCTGACACCGCAGGTGAAGACACGTTTAACGACAGAGCCCTGACAGCCGATGACAATCCTCACAATGTGGGTTTTAACAACCGTCGAAGGAAAATCCTGTATTCTCGTAATTTAGAACTGATGGATCGCTTGCATTTGGACATGTGGTTGCAAGACAAGTATTTGCTGAACGGAGTGGATATTCGCCTGAGACTCAATCGCAGCAGTGTCGCTTTCCATTTGATGGCTCATGCCAACGAGTACAAAACCATCATCCAAGAAGCCAGACATTACGTGCGTTGCGTAGAAGTGTTACCTAAAGCGGGAAACGACATCAGTCACACATTGAGCAGATCGACCGCCAAGTATCCGATACGACGCGTGGAAGTGAAAACGTTCACCATTGCTGCTGGACTCCGATCCAAGATCGAAGATCATCTGTTCCAAGGACAGTTACCCAAACGTTTAATCGTTGGCATCGTCAGTAATGCACCCCTGAACGGAGCCCACGATCAAAATCCTTTCCAGTTTAAGCACTACAGAGTGTCCAAGATCGAAGTCAGTCGCGATGGCAAGACCTTGTGTACCAGACACTTCGAACCTAACTTTGCCCAGAAGAATTACTTGAGATCGTACTTGTCCCTGTACGAAGCAACCGGACAACTAGGAACCAACACCAGTCACGGCATTTGGTACGAAGATTATGATGGAGATTACACTTTGTGGGCTTTTGATTTCACTCCAGACCAAGGCAGCGACGAGGGACATTTCCACCCTATAAAATCTGGTCAACTGCGTGTGGAACTTCTGTTTGCAGAAGCTCTCACTGAGACTGTAGACGTCATCCTGTATGCCGAATTCGATAATACCATAGAAATCAACAGTTTGAGAGAAGTCATTCTAGACTATTAGAAACAATGGAAGACTCCATTCCCTCTTTGAACGGTGGAGAATCTTTGGACATGGAATGGGAGGATAGGGTGAAAACAGAACCCCAAGACCAAGACAAAGAGAACGAGGCAATGGTCACGTCCAGATGGCCAGAACAAGAACAACATTTAGTGTCGTGTTTTGCTAAACACCTGGCGGATACAATTACGGAATTGAGTAAGAAAGATTATTATGGATGTCAAAACGATCATCCCAGTCAAATTCAACACGATAAATGTCTCATGATGAGCCAAGAATAAAAATTGGACGAGTATCTTGACGAAGCTTGGAGTCTCATCTCGGAAGAAGCAGTGTTGCATGAGTGGTATAAAGGCTTGCGTGATCATTCCTGCCCTCCATTGACTACTCTAGAGATCTATCGCAGCGAAGCTGTCTTAGCCCAGAGTGCGGAGACGAAACGGAGAAACGCTTACTTGACAGAGGTTTTCAAGCAAAAAGTCAGAATTGAATTGATGACTTATCATTACCTGTGAAAAAAAAACAAACAGCACAACAAAAAAATGGATACCTGTGAACTTTATTACCTTTTGAAGAACAGTTCGTATACTGCTTCTTGGAATTCTGTCGTATGCGTTAAACATGAACTACCTCATCGCAAACCTCAAGACCATCAAGCTTATGTCATCAACACGGACGACAGTCACCTCCCAGGAACCCACTGGGTAGCCGTCTACTTCCCTCAAGAGGATTGTGTGGAGTATTTTGATTCGTATGGATTACCCACTTTGGAAGACGACATCATTGACTTTATGAGAAGAAATGCCCAGACGACACGATTCAATAATGTGAAATTACAAAGCACAGATTCCATAGTGTGTGGACAATATTGTGTGTATTTTCTTAATCAACACAGTCTTGGATATCCGTTAGAACATTTAATGACTTATTTTGATCGTCACTCTTCTAGAAATGATGAGAAAGTAGATTGATGGTTTTGTGACCATTATGGCTATCTTTTGTCTTTAGCTAGGAAACGTAATGTACATCAATGGCCTCATGACTTCCATCAGTGGAAATCTCATATGATTTCACAGCGTTGTCAACCTTATCAAAAATAATTTGTTTGATGTTATTGTTTATTGTTATTGTTTGGTGAATAAAAAATGTTGTCTTTTGAAAATAATGTGTCTGTTGTTTGTTTTCAAAACAATTTATCATTACAAATGCTCTTTGACTTCTCTCTTTCCCTCACCATGACATGAGCTATCATAGCGTTCCGACACTAAAACCGAGTAGGGGTTTTATGCATTCTCATTCGTTTGTGTGGATAGTGGATGAGTGTGTATTTTATGCGTTCACGTTCGTTTGTGTGGATAGTAGAGTGTGTATTTTATGCGTTCGCGTTCGTTTGTTTGGATAGTATATGTGGGTATTTTATGCATTCGCGTTCATTTGTGTCGATAGTAGAGTGTTGTGTATGTTTTATGCGTTCTCGTTCGTTTGTGTGGATAGTATATATGTGTGTGTTTTATGCATTCTCATTCGTTTGTGTGGATAGTATATATGTGTATGTTTTATGCGTGCTCGTTCGTTTGTGTGGATAGTATATATGTGTGTGTTTTATGCATTCTCATTCGTTTGTGTGGATAGTAAATAGGTGTGTGTTTTATGCTTTCTCATTCGTTGGTGAGGATAGTAAATAGGTGTGTGTTTTCTGCATTCTCGTTCGTTGGTGTGGATAATATATGTGTGTGTGTGTGTGTTTTATGCATTCTTTTTCGTTGGTGTGGATAGTAAATAGGTGTGTGTTTTATGCTTTCTCATTCGTTGGTGTGGATAGTAAATAAGTGTGTGTTTTATATATTCTTGTTCGTTGGTGTGGATAGTAAATAGATGTGTGTTTTATTCTTTCTCGTTCGTTGGTGAGGATAGTAAATATGGTATGTTTTATGCATTCGGGTTCGTTGGTGTGGATAGTAAATAGATGTGTGTTTTATGCTTTCTCATTCGTTGGTGTGGATAGTAAATATGGTATGCTTCATGCATTCTCGTACGTTGGTGTGGATAGTAAATAGGTGTGTGTTTTATGCTTTCTCATTCGTTGGTGAGGATAATAAATATGGTATGTTTTATGCATTCGCGTACGTTGGTGTGGATAGTAAATAGGTGTGTGTTTTATGCATTCTCGTTCGTTGGTGTGGATAGTAAATAATATGTGAAGTGAGTGTAAGGGATGTTTTCGTTCACGTCCGTGCTTGAAGTATGTAAACGCATAGCGTTCGTCATTCGCGCCATTCAACGCTGAATATAACAAATGGCTAGCAACATGGAGAGAATGATAAGATTGCTGGACGTATCCAGGGATCAGGTGGCAGGAATGATAGAAGAGGAGGTAGAAAAAATAAGAGGCTTCATCCATCGTAAATATGTGAGAGTGTGGACATTGAAGGACGCACTTGATAATGTCATCCAAGTGAGGTGCTTTTTAGAAG
>JAECUM010090815.1:0-61045 GCA_016617855.1 Megalonaias nervosa
GAAATCCTATCAGTGGTGCAATACTCGTTGGTGATGATAAACTAATTGCCATATTTTTTACTTTTATTCTAGCTCGCAATGTATTATAATTTGGTGCTAGCTCAAAATTATCAGCATTACCACCTGACTTTGTTATAAGTTCTTTTATCGTTTTATTTAAGTCAGTTATGTTGTATGCGCCTTGTGGAATATCAAACGTCCGTGAATGTGTTAATGGTGGAACATAAAAAGTAAATGAAAACTTGTCATTGATACCAGTCTTAATGTTTGCCATGGCTTTCCAGCAAGTACACGAAATTAATCCAATTTCGTATTGTTTATGTTGATCAAGTTCTATTGGTGGAATATACTTTACTGAAAAGTTTGCGCTATCTTTATCAGATTGACTAGAGGCGAGTAATAATGTTGCTGACATTTATTATTATATTTTTATAAAATTAAGTCGCCACGATTAAGTCGCGGTGCAAAGTATCGTATTCGTCAGATGCTAATAAATTTCTCGATCTCAAATTATCAGGTATGTCGATGATTTCATTGTCGATTTCAGCACCAACATTTCCTGCTTCTTTTGATGATATCAATAGCATTAATCTGCCGATCATTTCAGTAACTGATGCGAATATTCTGACTCCAGTTCCTGTTTTCTTTCTATATTCTTCCAAAAGTTTTTTAAAACGTATATCATCATAATGTTTAAATAATTCTTCAAAAGTATATTTCTGATCAGCATATTTTTTATCTCTAAATTTTGTTGCAGTATTTTTAAAAACAGTAGCGATAGTGTAATTTCTAGCTCTTTTAAAAATTTCTTCAATATTTTCCATTAAAGTTGTACTAATTTCTTTATAAGTTCCTTTACCTTTTTCTATGATAATTTTTAATTTTTCAATGAGATCATCGTATTTATCTTTCTCCCAATTATAAATATTATCAACGTCAGAAATATTATTTTCTTTCATAAAATTTAAATATTCTTCATCTGTTATTTCGTTTTTTGCTTTGTCTTTATATTCGTCACGATAGCTTTTACTTACTGCGGCTGATTCTTGTAAATATTCTTCAGTTATTATAGGAGATGGTGGTTTATATGCAGTTGCTTCTGATCTTTCATCTAATAATTTTGCTTCATTACTAAGCTACTAAGGTGACTATCACTAAGGTGTAGTTTATTTCTGATATTATTAATAGCTTCAGTATAAAGATCAGCGATAATTCCATGTCGATATAATTTAATTTCGTCATGATAATTTCTATTTTCTAAAACTACATTATCCAAATACTTTTTACTCTCTTTACTTATTTTTTCTAATTTTTCAATTTTTTCATCGGCTTTAAAATCATCTTTGCCAACATTATGTATTCTCACATTTTTAAATTCATCATATTTATCGTTAAAATCTTTGTATTCGTTGTCTGTTATTTTGCTATTTATATTTTCTAAATAATATTCAAATCTTCTGTTATCTTCTCTCTCTCTTCTAAGCTCTTCTTCATGTTCTAAACTTCTCTCGATCAGTCTAACTACTGTTGCAGTTGCTAATCTTTGTTGAAGTTCTATCGGATTATTTATAAGCCGATCTATTTCAGCTTGCCTCGCAGCAGGATCAGCTATATTTGCTGCTCCGACAGAGCCAGTTATAACAAATCTGTCGCTGATCACTAGCGCATATACATACAACGCCGCAGCTGGAACTGCCCCAAGTGTCTATGTAATTTCAATATCAGCTATCGAGTCGACCGCTCTTTCGCTGTGTTTACTAAAATCAAAATAAAATACCGGATAAAGTGTACGAAATTCCTCTACTGATATCTGAGATCCGTCTCCGACATCTTGGTATTTTTGCATTGCGTCAAGTAAATACATGTAAGGTCTAGTAATATTTTTATTAGCGTCATCTGCAAAATTGCATTCTATTGCTCGTTCTGGATATTGCTTTGAATTTAGTCGAGCTTGCTGCTGAAATACAACAAATAATTGCCGCGGCAGTTGTTTGCTTGATGTTGTAGCGACACGCCATGTGTAGTCGGTTGTATTTGGAACTGCTGTTTGATATATTTTGTATTGCTGTAAATAAATTCTGTTTGTGTGTTTTTCCAGCATATCATTTAATTCTGCCATGTTAGTGATCGACGGCGTTATTCGCGGCATCCATAGCGCAAGTTTATTTATGACAAATTGTGCGTCAGCTCCGCCAGCTCGAAATAAATAATCATTTTGTTCTGATCGATCTAAAATAAGTATATGTTTAACCCCACGAAATACCTTGTTGTAGTCGCGACAAAATCCAAATACTGTACTTAACGGCAACATCACTGTAATTTGACGTGATGCTGCTGCAAGTACCTTTCTTTTTGCATAACCCTCATTGTAACGTATATTTCGAAATCTAGTTGTGTTATTAACATGATCTAACATTGCGACCCCGTCCGCAGCTGCAGCTGATGGTTTTATACCAAAATTATTACAGGCAGAAGTAAGTGAGATTCTTGTAGCGTCTGGATTAGCGGCTGCAGCTGGTGCGGCTATACCTATCGCGGTTGCATTACCAGAAAGAAAATCTCTCACAATTCCAGCATCTGCAGCAGCATCATCGGCGTGAAAAAGAATAACATTTGAAAAAAGTTCGCCTGCAGCTAAACCAGCTCCATTATCTGTAAACCACATCATATTAGTTGCAGTTGATCTGGAGTAATCATCGGAAAACGAAGTAGTATTTAAGATTGTACTTGCAACTTGTAAGTGACTTGAAATATCCTCAACAGTTTGATTGGCCAGCTGATATTTGGCACTTTTAAATAAACACCATCCTTCATTTATAAGAGTTACTTCTGTTCCAGCTGAAATTGCAACAGGTGAATTGGCCACTGTTATAATCTGGCCACGTACTTCTAACATTGCCTTATCTGGCAGCAGAAATATATCTTCCTCTCGAGTATTAAATGTTCTGACACCGGCCTTATATGGCTCCTTAGAATTCTCGACGAGATACTCAACATAATCAAATTCTGTTACTGTGTCGTCGGTGATATAGCTTTCTGCTAAATCAAGATAATTTTTAACAGACATTTTTTTATTTATTAGGTTATATAAAATTTTGTTATTGTGGTGCTGTTACTTTGATATTAATTTTTGTATAATCTGCTCGCCTTTTTGGTGATAAAAGTTGTTTTGTTGTTGTTATCATTGCACGTTGAGTTTCTTTTGTTGGTGCATTTCTAATATAATTTGTTTTATCTCAGATGTAGACGGTGCGCCTTTAATTTTATCAGCTATTGTTTTGTCGAACAGCAGCAGCAGATGCAGCTCCAGTTGCAAAAGCTTTTGACGCGTCAGGTGCAATTGGTGCAACTGTATTTGCGATTCCTGGAACATTTTCAATAATTGTAATAAATATATTTCCCAAAAATCCACCAATATTGTTTCTTCGGTAAAACTGTTTTTGTTTCATATTATATCAATGATGTTGCATAAAAGAAAATCAGGAAGTAATTGTCAATCACGAAGTGATTGTACGTAGGTGTAAATAATAAGTAACAACTTCATTATTAAAATCCAGTTGTCGTCCTGATTCATCTGTTAATTGCATATTTATACTCGTTATTTGATTTTCAAGATTTAGTGGATAATAAATAACTTGTGGACTAATTTGCATGAGAGAACCTGGTGGAACATCTGGCAAAAAACTATATTTTGTTTGTCCTTTGCTACCCTGTGCTGAGTAAGATCCAGTTGCAATAGAACAATTTATCAATATTGTGTTTACGTCAGTTATCTTTACTGGCAGTTCGCCGTATTGTGTACTACTTGGTTCAAAACCAACATAATTTTCATGTCCTATCAGTGGTGCTATACGTGTTGGTGATACAAAACTAATTAATATATTTTTTAATGTTATTCTGGTGCGTAATGTATTATAATCTGGTGTAAGCTCAAAATCGTCAGCAACACCATTATTTTTCGTTAATAGCTCTTTTATTATTTTAGTTAGATCAATGACATTGTAAGCTCCTTGTGGAATTTTAAATGTTTTCAACTGCTTATCCTCATATCTTAGATTAAAATTTTCAAATTTGACATCATCATTTACTCCAGTTTTTACGTTAGCTATAGAGTACTAGCACGTGCAGGAAATTAGTCCAATCTCATACTGTTTTTCAGTATCTAGTTGTATTGGCGGAATATAATTTACAGAAAAAATTGCGTTATCTTTTGCGGCTGTACTAGAGTCTAATAATAATGTTGTTGACATTTATATTCTTTTATATTACAAAATTAAATCTGACGATTAAGTCGACGCGATTAAATCGCTATGTAAGAAACTGTAATCGTCAGATGTCAATTAATTTTCCTATCTTAAACGATCAAGTATGTCAATAATTTCATTGTCAATTTCAGCACCAACATTTCCAGCTTCATTTGATGATATCAACAGCATTAATCTGCCAATCATTTCGGTTACTGATGAAAATATTTTTGCCCCAGTTCAGTTTTTCCTTTAGCTCTCTCTAAGCGACTGTTATCATGATAATTAAACAACCTTTCAAAATTCCATCCATTTTAACGATGTTTTCCAGGTCTAAATTGTATTGCAGCAATTTTAAAAACATAGCAATAACACGATCTCGAGAGTGCCTAAAAAGTCCTGATTTATTCCATTCTTCAGCTTTATAAATGTTAGCTGAAGATTGTTTACCAGTTCTAATTAGATTATCTAATAAAAAAATTAAATCATCATATTCTTTTTTTGACCACTTGTCAATATTATCAACATCTCTAATATTATTATCTATCATAAAACTATTATATTCTGATGATTCAATTTTTCTCCCTAATAATTGTTTTATCTTATCTAATCTAGTTTCTTCTTGTACTCTTTCAGTTTCTTCCGGACTTTTAGTTTCCTCTAATACTCTTCCAGTTTCTTCTGGTCTTTTAGTTTCAGCTAAACTCTTCCAGTTTCCTTTAAACTTTCAGCTTTTTCAGACGTTTTAAGTTCTTTTGTGCGACGTTCTTCTGCTATTTTAAATTTCCTGTGAAAATTCCAGGTCTTACCAAAACCTTTGTCTCTGCTAGCAACAGCTACTCTGTAAAAGACTGTGGCAATAATACCAGTTCTAATTTTACCAGCAAGTTGTGTCATATGATCATCTCTAGTAACTTTATTTAATTCAGCATCAGACGTCTGACCATCTGACATAATTTTATTTAAATCATCAATAAGTTGATTATACCTTTTTTGACCAAGTTTTTATATTATCAATATCATTTATATCATTTTCTTTTAAAACTTCACGATATTCATCATCAGTTATTTTACTACTAACTGGTTTTCTATAATATCGTCTTTTGTCTTCAACATCTAAAATCTTTACTATCAACTCACCAATTGCCTATTGCTCTTGTTCAATATCCTTAAATGTTTCTGATAATCCTACTACAAGATCTCTGGTTTCACTTGAAGTTAGTTCTGCTAATCTTCGTTCAAATTCAAGTGGATTATTGAACAGTCGATTTAGTTCAGTTCGTCTAGCAACAGGATCAGCAATATTTGCTACACATGCCTCGGCCAATCTTTTTCTATCTTCATCAGATCTTCTGATAACTTTTGCAGCAGCTGCTTCTTATTGTTCTTTAACAAATCCTACCAAACCTTTTTCCTGTAGTTTTTTAAGTTCTTCTGGAGATATTGTTGACACTTGAAGTTGTTTTACAAGTAGTGCCTCAGTAACTGGTTTTAAAACTGTAGATGCTGTTTCTGCGGCAGCTATCTGTCCACGTCGCGCTTGCTGTACTTTTTGCTTAAATTCTGCCTGAGATTGTGCAAGTTTTTTTAAAACATCTTCTATATGTTTTCTGTACTTTGCTAGCTTATTCATAATTATATTAAACTTACTGCAGATAATTTTCATTGCAACATCGAAACATCTTAGCTGGATTATGAATAAGAAAAAGTTATATTTATCAGCTGTCGTTTAATGATATAATTCAATAAAATTATCTTTTGTTACGTCGCCATATTGCTTATTTGCAATATTTCTAACGTCAACGTTGTCCAGTCCGGGAAATAATATAAAACAACCAGTATTTCGTCTAATAAATCTGTCAACATTATTAAAACCTTGAGCGAGATAAATAGAATCACATTTCTTATTACGTGATAGTAAAAAATATGATCTTATTTGATTCATCTCAGTATTGTTTAGCGGAATATCATCAAAAACAACAATCTTATGTTCGGACGAATCTAGCTGATTAACTGGAACAAGATCTTCTGGTTGTTTGATAATAAAAAATCTTCACCAGCCTCAAGATCATCGCGAAGTTTATTATTATGTTCGTTAAGTAGCTCGTACTTATCTTGTTGCAGATTAATTGTGTAAATATAAACTCGATCGTTGTTAAAATTATCTCCCAGCAGTAAATTCAATAGCAAATTTGTTTTTCCCGATCCGTTTCTACCAACAAAAAGATAATGACAATCTGGAAGTTCATTGTTATGTTTATGTTTCACCAACCGATCTGTATAAAAATTTAATATCGACGATTTTGCCATTGTTGTTATACAATTTTATGTTATATAAAAAAAAATTTCAGACAATAAATAAACAATGAGCCATTATACAAAATTTGGAACAACATTAGGAGATTCGTCATCTACGAATACAATAACAAACGGCAATATTGATTTATCAGCCTAACTAAAAAAAACTGGCGATACAATGACAGGACACCTGTCTATGTCAAATCAACGAGTACTAAATTTAAAAACGGCGTATCCACCAATAAATGTTGTTAACACGCAGGCTGTTAGTTATGCACAACTTAAATCCGTCGATAATAATAAACTAGATAAATCTGGTGGAACTTTAAGCGGTAACTTAGATATGTCAGGAAAAAAAATATAAATTTGGAGACCGGGTATCCACCAGCAAACTTAAATCAAACACAAGCTGAAAGTTATTTGCAGTTGGAGTATGTGGATAATAACAAGCTTGATAAAACCGGTGGAATGGTTACAGGTATTATTAACATGTCGAGTAAAAAAATTATTGGGTTAGAAACTGTATATCCGCCAGCAAATGTAGATAACACACAAGCTGTAAGTTATGCGCAACTGAAATCTATTGACGAGAATAAACATAACAAAGCCGGCGACACAATGACATGTAACCTGTCTATGTGAAATTAAAAAATGACTGGATTACTGACAACCTCGCCACCAGCTAATGAGACTGATGCTATTAGTTATGCTCAGTTGAAAGAAGAACTTACTCCATATTTTAAGAGATCCGGTGGACCAATGCCAGACAACATAAACATGAGAAGCAACAAAATAACTACGACATATGTTCCAGTTAATCCTAATGATCTGACAAATAAATTGCATGTTGATAGTGTATCTAGTGGTGGTATAAAACAAACTAAAAATAATGTTGGGTATATTCCAACACTTTTTAAGGCAACTGACAACCGAGTTGGGTTTGAGGTAAGCGCATCATCATATCATCCTGAAAATTATCCTTATTACGCTTTCTCTGATAAATAGGAATGGACAACAAACGCGGAAGTTGAAAATGTTTGGATCAAAATTAAATGTCCCACTGCAGTTGTTATTTGGCAATTTCATTTGCGAGGTCGATTAAACCCTAGTGTTGGTCGAATTTATAATTGGCGGTTTGAAGGATCAAACGATATCAACTGGACAACGTTTTATAACACAAATAACACGTATATTACAACAACACAATATTTTACAGTTCCGACAGAAAAAACTGTTAACAAGTACTTGTATTTTCTATTTTATGTTGTCGCTGCTGAACATCCGTTTCCAGAACTAACAGCATTTCAAATATACACACTCAATGATCAAATTTATTCTGATGATCTAACATAATGTCAGCACAAATGTTTACAAATATTGCGAGAGAATTTTATGATAATATTTTTAACCCTAAAATAAATGTTTGGGACGAATCACTATTAATTCGTTTAATAAATACCAGAAAAAAATTTTCAGTTCGAATGATATACTCTCCATTGTCAGAAGAAGATAAATATTTTATTCTTCTTATGCATATGCGAGGACCACAACTAAAAGAAGCAATAGAAAACTTTAATATTATAAGCAGATACTGTCAACCTGATGATTGTCTAGAAGAACAAAAACAAGTTGAAATCCTGTTGAAAAAATAATGCTTGAGCTTGATTTCAAAAATATAGATTTGATAATAAAATCGAACTTAATAAAAGCAGTAGATGAAAAAGAACGAGTAAACGCTAGGCATAATAGTCTCGACAAACCAGCAGAATCTAAAAAAATAATAATAAAAAGAAACAAGAAGTTATACAATAGTTTTTTCAAACGAGAAATTTTTAAGTATCTCGGCATGCACTACCACGACAAAGAAACCCTAATTAAAATCGTTACTATGACGGTTGATACGGATTTAATTATTAAAGCTTATTTAAATGCAATTTTACCAATGACACGTAAAAAGACCCAGAATTTAATCCGATTATTGTTGACAGGTCTATAAAGATAATCAAATATTTTGCCGATGAAATTAGTGATCTTAATGACATTGAGTGAGAAAAGTTTTCTGATAAAGTCAGACAAACAGATTTGGAAGTAAAAATTGATTCTTATTACGACATAAATGAAGCAAATGATATTCCATTTCCATCAATCCAGCGCTCTAGACAATTGTCATTAAGAAATTATTATAATGAAATCGAGAAAATACTCACAAAATCATATGAAAATTAATGTTAAAAGTAGCTTCTGCTATTGGTCTGATCACAATTGAACCAGATAAGCTTAAACAATTAATGTCAACAAATTTCGTAGTCGCATTTGCAATTATCAGACAACATCTTGTTCTAAAAATTTTCAGGTTAGATCAAATAAATTTGGTATTAGGTTATACTGATGAAACAGAAAGCGATTACAGTAATTTGTTGAACGAAACAGATTCATACGAACGTAAAGTATTAGACACGTTTGAATCCTACAATTGGTTAAAGAAAAATGAGGTACTAACAGATAAACGATATGATGATACTTCGTCAGATGTTTATGTTAAATACAGAACTTTTATAGCTGATCCTAAAAATAATAAATTTCGCGAGTTCTTGATTCAATTGCTGGCATCAGATCTTTTGTCTTTGTATAAAAATTGTAAAAAAATATTGTATAATGGAAAAACATATCATCGATTTCAATCATATTTCAGAAGAAATTCTAAAACAAAATGTTGAAGCATTGGTACAATATTATAAATTTTATCATAAAAACCTCTGGTGTGTAAAACTATGTTACAAGTGTTACAGTAGAATACTTCGAGTAATATTACATTTACCACTGCTATAGACCGGCTCTGACATAATCTCAAGTGGAACATTATTAAATCCGTTTTTATTAATAATATCTGGTGTTGGTGTCTCTCTTTCAACAGCATGTAAAAAGACTGAACCCAGACTTGAGACAAAAAAATGCTTGTAAAATAGCAAGTATCACTTGCAAAATAATCACTTGATCAGATACGATCTTATTTGCGAGGTGTAAAATATGATATGGACGATTTAATACGCGAATTTCGTATTATTGACAGTATGTTAACTTATATTCTGCCAATGAGAGTTAGCAGGTATGAAAAAGATTATCATAAAATATATTAGTATTCAATATCTAAACTCTTCGATAAAATCATAAATTCTATTTCACCTAAAGTAACTTGAAATTCTGGAGTGCTCTTAATAATATCTACAAGTTGCATATTAATCCCAGTTTCTCTGTAGTAAAATAAAGCTAAACAATTTCACTCGGCGGAGGAAATTGTTAATGTAATATGGTTTTTCATAGTACATTGGTTCCATTGTAACAACGTAGATTATAATGATACATTTTATATAATATTTTATTGTTTAAATAGAAATAAATCTAAGGTTCGGGAACCTCTCTTCAAATTTGGGAGGGGGGATGGGGGTCTCTGGTCTAGAATCCTCTTTTGGCTGAGGATCATCATCTTAGTTTACTACTGTAATCTCATATTATTGAATCGTGGCGATACGGCATTTCTTCTCATAAAGTCAATGATGTCTTCCAAAAGTGGCTATCCATAAGAATCGGAATAATCGACACTGTGATAACTGAGAAAGTAGACGGCGATACAATGTGTTCCTAGATGATGACAGTCACTTATGTTGCTAACAAAGGCAGGAGTGTCTATAGGTAAGAGATGAAGTTGATCTTTGGCACACTGCATACGATTCCAAAAGAAGCAGTATACGAGCTGTGCGTCAAAAGGTAATGAAGTTCCCAGGTATGCATTCTTTTCCTTTTTGTTTTCAGAGAGAATGATAAAGCATTAATTCTAATCTGAATTTTCCGTTCAAAATGACTGGCAAGTAAGGCACTCAACAGCTCTTCTCCGCACTCTTTTAAAGAGAGCTTCGATGAGTTGGATCTCCAAAGACGTCACTGGAGAGGAGGATAGGTCACGCAAGTCTTCATACCACTTGTTAATCACTTTCGCTTCAAAGATATGATTCCAAGTCTCATAAGACAGTCCTCCAATTTTTCTCATAAGTTCATCATCGTTCATTTGTCGTGTTTAATTTGGCAGTATTCTTACATTCTTTTCCGTTTGTCACAAATCGGTAAGGTAAATGAACGTTTGTAATTCTTGTTGGAACTGTGACATCTCGGTGAGATTAGGATTGGGAGGAAAATGACGTGTCCCATGTTCGTGCCAACGAGGGAATTAAATCCATCGTTTTTAGGACATTAACATCAGCTTTCGTGCTTCCATGAAATTTCAAGTTGCACGTATGACATCTTTTCGGAAAAGTGATCATTTGTATCTTCTCATGAGGTCTCCTAACACTGGTCCTGCAATCGATTCTAACAAAAGAGCAGCCACTTTGAGCAAGGGTCCTACCAGCATGATTAGAAATTCTCCGCGTTGCACAAGGATCTTTTTCTTTTGACTGATATGTATCTTCTTTTGACTATTTCGCAAAGACCCTTCGATATTTTTCTAAGAGTTCTTTCTGATGCTTACTGTTCCTTTCGAGACATTCAAACAACATTCACACACGGTATCGATGATTTGCTTGAATGAAGTGTTTTCACAAAGGTCGATTAGATTTCGGTAGTATAGAAACATGTCCCAATGTATGGCTAAACAGGTAGGTTGTTCTTTTCATCTTCCTAGTTTGGCAGGAGAGTGGTGGTGGTGTGAACTTTTCCAGAGTGTTATCTTTATCATTCACGAGCAGAACACAATGAAGTTTAATTGCCTACATCACGTCCTTTATACTGGAATGTGACTCTTCCAAATGTTGCCACGTGTTAGCACCTTGATGACGGGTATCACCCGACGTTGAGGTGTTTACAACTGGCTGAATCGGGACATTTCTTGTTTGGATAAATCTAGAAAAGTTGGTAATATCACTGATCTCTCTTTGACTTTGGTCTTTGGGGAGGGTACTAATTGCTGACGCGGCTGCAGCTAATGATGAAGACAGTGCCACCGGAGAAGCTCCTTTAGAAAAGGATTTCCATTTGTTTCATCAAATTAGGGACAAAGCGTGTTAAATCGGGTTTCCCTGGCATCATTTACAACGATGAAGTCAAAGAGGCGGGAGACGGCATTGGAACCGAGAGGCGTGGTTTTGGGGAGTACGTTTGAGTTCTAGCAGCAATTCCTCTCTTTCTGGCAGCTGTTTACTACTTGGGACTTTTCTTCTTGGGGTTTATGTTTTTCATGGGATGTGTCTTGGTTGTCACACGCTTCTGCTTCTTCTTTGGATGGTTTTGGTAGAAATCTTTTTACTTGGGGACATCCTGGGGTTTAGGATCCCAGTTTAAGATGAGACGAATGATGACACCGCCTAGAGAATCACCAATCACAGATTTCCGATTATTTTATTTTGTTGGGGGTGGGTGGGTGTTGGTTTTATCTGTTTTGTTTTTTGCTAGTTTTGAGGGTCTTTTTGGTTTGAGTATCGATTCTAGGATCCGTCAGAAAGTGGCAAAATCACTTTATGTTTGTCAAGACAGCGTTTCATTTGATGAGGAATGTGAATAATGCCTTGAAGTAGTTGACGTGCTGTCAGCATAAATAATCGTAAGACTTCTTTGAGACTGGATTGCAACACATGAGAACGCACTTGAGTATTTCTTTTTGCGACTGATACTTTGCAGGGTATGAATCCTTTTACTTGGAAAGATGAGATTGAAAGTAAGTCATGCTGACTACCGTGAGACAGAAAAGTAGTATGGGATGATTTTATACATTTATTCACGCCGATGGGGAAGTGTAAATGATGGGCCCTTCTTCTTGGCACCAGTTGTGAAACAGATGAGTACAAAATCGCAAATTATATGTCGATTTAAAATCGACGTGTAGATAGGCATGACGTGCTTGAGTGGCATAATTGTACGCATAAGTTAGCCAATGACTTCCTAAATGTTTGGCTAACACTTGCACCTGAGATTTATCACTTGGACTTCTAAATAAGACCACGTAATGGGCATAGAGACTGGTGGTAGGATGGACTTTACTTCCTTGAAACACATTTTGGCTAATGTAAATGATACCGGCATTAGTAGGATGCCATGTGCGTGTAAACAAAAGTTTAGTTTCTTCTCGGTCTTCTACCAAAATGCCATCGAAGATGACCAGATGTATTTGACTCGAGTCAGACGTGACCCGGTCGTCTTCGCGAGGAATACCTTGGACAGTGACAATGGATTCTCGCTGACTTTCTTGAAGGACTATGTAAGCCGATTGCAACTCTTTCTAACACCACACGATGTGTTGGTGTGGGCGATCGATCAAATGGTCTTTATGTTCGATCACGCGTTTGACAAGTTCGGTTTCGCCTGAACCACTCAGTCAAGCCGTCATCATGCCAAAGGGATGGGAAGATATAGTACCTCCCAAACTGAATGATCTCATGTTTCGTCAATGGCATTGATAGCAGAGGAAGAGGAGAAAGAGGAAGGTGTAGCAATAGCAGAGGTTTTCAAAATTCTGAAAATCATGGACAATATGAGGATATGCTTATTGAGCATTTAAAGCCACGACTTTACATTAAATAAAAAAGCACATAAAAGGGAAACGAGTTCGTACATCAATGAAATACAATTCAGAAAGGGGAATACATACAAGACAATGTACACCATTGTTGATCAAAGCGTGCCCCAGGATTTCTAGGAACACGCTCAAATATTCTTTGAGTCTCTAAACAGTTGATAGTCTCTAATTTTTCTTCCCAGAATGGTCTTTCATTCATGTTGACATTACTGTCCTTAACATGGTTTTCCACTGTGTTGGTTCTACCGATGTTTCTAACAATGGTGTGAATATCATGATCAAGTTGGGTTTTAAGTCCACTTTTTCCTCAAATCAATTGCACAAATGTTTGGCATAGTCAGCCACTTATGCCGTCCAAGAATCGAAGAAAAAATGTTTCCAGTCATGTACATCTTTCCAGGAGTAAAACTGTTGGTGTAACCAACTAGCTATACACACTTCTTGGTAAGTGTCGAGAGTAGATAATGTTCGAAGTATGTCATCTTTACACCGAAGTACACAATTTGTTTTTATCACTATTCTCAATACTTTTAACACAATTTTTCCTTAGTGTACTTATAAAGTGGCTGTGGTCATGATGTTTTTGAAAATACTGTTCGTAAATAGTCAACAATGAATCTGCTGACAAATGAAAATTCCAGAAACCTACTCAATAATACACACGACATGGCGTCTCAAATTTAATGGAAACTATTCTTGTAAAACATTTTGGTACTCATCCAAGGCCTGAATACTGTCATTGACTATTTTTTCACGGAATCTGTTGCAACGCCACTAATAAAGGTCGTGACATAGTAAGCTTTTATATCCATGTCAGACAAACTGTGAATGTCCTTAGTCATTCACAGCAATATCATTCCTTCGGATGAGAAAGATGTAAAGCTGGCATGGTAAGCTTTTATATCCACGCCAGACAGACTCCGAATGGCCTTAGTCATTCACAGCAATATCATTCCTTCTAATGAGAAAGATGTAAAGTTGCCAATGGGCATTGTGTGGGAAGACATGCAAAGTCAGAACAGTCATTAAATCAAACACTACATTCATGAAGTGACACACAATAACTGAAACACTTGACTAAATCTCCGCCTCCCAAGAATATACAAATCCAACTCTGGCCAATTGTTTGGATGTAGGATCTTCCAGATCTTAAGGCCGTTTCCCTTTGAACTTTTGGAATAGACTTTAAAAATCACAGTAGCCAGGCAATGCAACATGCAGCGTGTGTTCTTCTTTCACTGGTTCATTTCGAGCCAGTATGGCGGTATCTGGAGTAGTTTGCATAGGCATGGATGAGATTCGTAGGATGGTGCACGCATGGCTTCATGATGAGCTGTAAAGCCAGTAAGGAAGCAAAATACATGGTAATAAATGTGGTTGGTATCTGATAAGTACTCCGACTTGGGTAAGCACGGCCGTTGTGCCATTTTTCCCTACAAGTATATGAGCATGACTTCGCCAAACGAGAGTCTTCCTTCATTCTTTTCTACTGATCTAAAACGATGCCTTCCAAGGAACGGTACTGTTGTTTGAATTTTTATTGGTCTTCGGGAGTCTGATCCCAGGAGGGATAGCCGCTGACGTCTTGTTTTGTATGAGAAATTGGTCCACTTAGTCCGAGAAAATTCATTTCTGGGGGTCGTCGTCTTTTTGGTAGAGTTCTGTGTTTGGAAAGTAGAACATTTCGTAGACTTTTAGTAAGCGGTATGCAAATTAAACAGCTTGAAACAATTTCAGCCTGAACCACGTTTCTGTAAAAGCCTATTGTTCGCGGTGTGATGACAAGGGTGGTCAAGGTTACAGGTTTTGGCACAGGTAAGGCACAAATAAAACATCCGTTTTCCTTGACAATGTTGGGGTGAAACGGGATGGTACAAGTCCGTGGGAGGCAAAATTTACACGCCGATGTGTTCTTTCAATATGTGAGGCTATGATGTTGGAAATAGACCATATTTTCACACGCAAGGATACACCGAACATACGCCGTTGTTTTGATTTCTTCTCCTTTAGAGTCGTTTATGTCGTACAACAAGCGTGTGGCATTCGTTTTTCCTCCAAATAAATTGTCTCTCGGGTCCAGAGGTTCGACATCAACCACGTCGTACCTTTCCACAATGTGCCTAAAATCGGGATCGGCTTTGACACGTCGATCATGGTCTTATTCCTCCATTTATATCGCTCAATATCCTTGTCGAAATAAATTGAGGTGTCGTTGGTATGTGATCTCGTACAATTATTAGTAGGAGAAGTCTGAGAACTGACGTTTCAGTTGTCGTTGTGGGTAACATGCAGGGCATCCATGAAATGAACAAACGATCTTGGGGTTTTCTGAATCCCAACGATCAACCAAAGATAGTTATTTTGCCTCCTCCGTTTCTGTTATGTTGGATCCATTTGTATTTCCTGACGCACAAGTAATGCAACCAACTCAGAGATTTGGCCGGTTATCGGTGACAGTTGAACTGAGAAGTTTGAGAGCGTTATATGGCGAGTGTGTTGCGAGCACACAGTGTAAGGAGCAGGCTTTGGAAATGGCAGAGACTTCCTTCGAAGGACTAATCCCTCATGCCCAAGAAACAATTGTCGAATTTTGTCATAACAGCAGCTTAAAATTTCCACATTGGATCAGCAATACTTTAACATTTCTTTCGGAATGTTCAAGGTAATGGAAGTGTGGGATTGTTACCATGCGTAGAAAGCTTTTCGCTTCTAGATAACTATACGCATATCGTCGGGATCGTAATAGTGATGCAGGAGAATCGGGTGTTGATTGGCTGCGGTATTGAAACAGAGCTGAAAATACCCTTTGGTCATTTCTGTCATTCCAAACGTTTTAGGCACTCCACTCAAAGGCATGACCAAATAACTCATGGAATTTTTATACTATACTTGTCCCACTTGCCTGTTGATGAATACGGCTCCGTTCATGATTTCTTAGGGCATTCAGTACCTTGTTCAGAATAGCATTTCAACTCACATTGTCCATCGTATCCTGAAAAAAAAAAAACGTGAGCCATCACCGTGGCTTCACGATGGCAGCTTCTGTAACGCTGGATGTCCTCTTCGCTCAATGTGTCGTCGATAATGTCTAAGATCAATCGGGCAAAATCGGGAAGCGTGTTGAGTCCTCGAAAGATTTTTTCATATCCTCATGGGATATTGCTACAATGAGGACAATGAAAAAGATGGGTTCCTGGATGCACATCTCGCAAGTCCGATCTGCGACCCAGAAATTTAGTATATGAACGCCAGTCTCTTGCAAACATTCGAAATACGAAAGATGAAACCCACATATGTCTTTTACTTCTGTTCATTTTCTTGCTCAGGATTGTATTTTTAGATGTAGAATTCATGTTCAATGTCGACGATTTTGTAACAAATATGACATCGTTTCTTCCCTTGGCAACCGAGGGCCCTGGGGTTGTTGGCGTGAATGAGATGTTTATGCTCAGAGCACAAAAGCAGTAACTGGCAAGAACTTTTCTGCCGATGACCTTACGTCATGCGGTGTTGTTAAACTGTTGTTAGGATTCATATAGGTTAGCTGGGAAGAAGAGCAAGGAATTCGTTCATTTCATTGGGAGTGCAGGTTTTAGGTTCTAAACAGCATTAACATCTCTCTCTGCAATGAATGTGTTGCTCCCGATTGCATAAACCTTGGTTGCATTTCTCTCAGTAATAAGCGTCTCTGAGAAATATTGGTAATGACATCGAAATATTATTCACGATGATAGACCATAATGCCTACCAATCCTGATTTAATATCCGTGTTTCCTAATTTGAAATTTAAAAAATTTGTGAACCCATTTCAAAAGAATTTTGTCTTCTTCGACAGCAGCGACGGCGTCGTCTACTGTTATTGCTGCAGACATACAGGTGATCTATCCTAAGAACATGGTACAAGATAAAGCAGGTGTGGTGTGAAGTTTACTAGATTCATCCAAACAAAAACTGTTACACCGTTATTTCTACTTCTGTTGGTGATAATGACTTGTTATACTTAACGCATTTTTAAAGTCGAAATGTCTACAAGCATTAGAAAGCTACGTGAGTTTAGTTTCGAAACTTGCGCAGTCCCCACTTGACATGTGTCACGAGAAAAATCTTCATCTGATCTTACCATTTTCCAAAACACACAAACTTGCAACTTTACCATAAATCTTCACTTTATGCAACTCCAAAATTGACGAGCTTTAAGAAAACTGCCACTAATACTGTAGGCATTCTCTCTCTATCGATATGAGTGAGAGTATCAGAAATGTCTAAGCGAGAAATACATATTGTCCGTTTAAAAACTTGAACCAAAAAGTTTACAGTTCAGTATTCAGTGTGGCAGGAAAAATGGTACATTATAATACAGGATTGCTAATTCACTCTCTAGTCTGTCTGCCCTGCAATGATTAAGCGTTAAAGCATAGGCATTATTTTGATACACTGCTAAGAACAAAACAATGCGTCACTCATTGTAACCGGTTTCAATGACTAACCAATATTTTCTACCCATTTAGCTTCAAATCAGCTTCAGTGGCAATTTTCACAGTGGTAAGATCAGAGGTGTTTTTCTTCGCCTAATCACTAGACGCTTTATAAAAAAAGGAACAATCGTGTGATTTGTGATCAATGGAAATTGTTTCCGTCTTGTTCCAAAACTCATCACCGAATGATTTGGATATGATATTTTGTGAGAACTTTACATCTACTTTTTCGAGATGTTATGTATATCTATATTTTGTGTTACTCCTGGTACGTGATTTTGTCTAGTTTTTATAATTCTTGTTAATGGCCGTAATTTGTTCGAAATATCTTTAATTAAGTTTGGCATACTTGACTTGAAAGTGAAGAGTATAAAATTGCAAATACCAATTAACTTCTTCTACTACCTGATTATTCAGTTGGTACTGAGCCGATTTAAATAACCACCAGTCGTTTTTTTGTAACGTGACCTGAGCTCCATCTGCTAAATCAGCTGGGGTCACGAAATTCGATTTTTTTTATGGTTGCTCGCATTGAAATATTCGAATCCTGATATTCGTACTCGTACTCGGTCGTAGAGTCATCGATTGTAGTGTCTTTTAAGAAGTTTAAATAATCGGGAGTAAATCTTCGGTATATCTTTACCTATGCATTAACATTATTTTTCACCATATTCTGTAAGGCCATATCTAGAAATGAAGCTTGTAATAGCGAATATATCTGTAGCACTGCCAGCAGTGCTAAGTGCGTTCCATGACACATCCACACTCTTTTCTAAATCCGATAGAATCTGCTCGGATTATGCTGAAAGTTTTGCCACAGTTTTTTTCAAGAGCACGTTCAGCTGATTGTTGTGTTGTTGTCCCCATAATTTTACTCGCTATTTTTGGCCGACTGCTGTTCCTGTGGCGGATGCCACCCCGGTGGCTCCCGCTTCTACGGCTTTGAGAGCGATTGGTGAGGCTTTCGAAGCTATACGGGATAATGCTGAACCAATTTTGGAAAACAACATAGATAAGAAAATCAACCGATGATTTTGCAAGTCGCTGCACGTTTTAACCTTATGGATTCATAGTATTTTCCCATATAAACGTTTACACTGGTCGTGCAAAGCGTCTTAGATGTAGAGAGTATTGGATTCTCTCGTTGTTATCCACGGCATTTCCGGATTGATATGTGAGCCATAAAGTATTTTCAGAGATTGCGTAAGTGTTTATCACGGGATAGTAAATAAACCGATTGGGTCATATTTGCATCAGCGTCCCGGAAGGCACATTAATCCTGTCGAATAAATCACATTAGACGAAGCACCGACAAAAGATAAAACTCCTTGAGCGATCGAGGAGTAATTGATTAAAATAATGATATCGGTAATAGTGACCGAAAATTCCCCTTCATACACGCTGTTGCCCATAATAACCCTATACGCAAAACCAAGAACCGACCCGATTGTGAGGGCAAAATTAAAATTGATCCTGTAAGTTCCAATTAGGGTGATTCTGGTAAGCAGCACTGAGTAATTTTAATATTGGAAACATTATGACCCATAGCGTCGATCAACCGGGAAATTTCCGTGGCGATGTCAGTGGTGTGTTAACCATGGGGAAGTATCGTGATCGTATGCCATCCGACAATAGGGTTTCGGTGGCATAATAAACAAATTATTTTTATCGGTGATATAAAACAACTGTTCCAAATTTCCTCTAAAATGTACGCGACATCGAAAGAGGATTTCTGATCCAATTGCAGCGGCTGATTCTACCGCACGGTCGAACTCGTATTCTTATTTTACTCTTCTTCGCTTGGTTCCGGTTTATTCATGCCAGTCCGCATGCCCATGAGGGCTTGACCCTGAAAAACCCTTGCTTTATCAAGTTTGGAAAGTCTTTCCATGATATCGACTCATTTTTCATTTGCATCGATCATCCTTTAATTGAGCTTCTACTGCTGCAATACTACCAAGCGCTTCGGTAATGGGTTTAAACAGTTCCTGTGCTACATCACGTGGAAAGTTTTATTAGCCCACTTTATCTTCTAGCACATGCTGACGTAGCGCCCCACGCTACTCCACAAATTTTCTCAGCACGTCGTCACGCTGACTTTTTTCTACTCGGTTAGCCAAAACTATTGAGGAAATAGTTCACACTGTCAGGCCCGGCCCTAGGGCAAGGCGAACGAGGCAACTGCTTTTGCCCAGCGCTTCTAGGGTCCCGGATGATGCCTTCGGCCTCATACATCGTAGGGCCGGGCCTGCACACTGTCATTCACGAACTTCATTCTGGTGTCGTGAAGAGCCGATTTTGTACACGACGTGAATTTTGCACCAAGAGAAGAGGATGACGCACATAAAAAGGATCATGACTTCATGGACAAGGTCGTAAATAAAAAAACTGTTCGCGACCATAAACAATTGAGTGATCATGTAGATAAAGAATTTTTTTTCCATCAGGTTGGTGTACAGTACAAGGATACCTAAACAAGTGATATCCGAATCAAGTCGAAGCGTCTGCCGATTATTGGAATCGTTAGACGTGCGAGTAAGGATTAATCATTATGCGAATTTGCTCCCTGGGGTGACTAGAATCCGAGAAAACAATTTTGAGGATGTTCCACCGGCTGTAGAGGAGCGCCCAAAAATCATTGGAAACCGAAATTTTGATGTCAGCATATCCATGACCGAAGTCAATCAACTTGTAATGTTATATCAAATCATTTTTGGAACATCTACTGTGGCAATAAAAATAAAACGAGGCTGTTGTTGGATTTTAATCACACAGATGAGCATCTCTCGCCCGAGGACGGAGAAGAATTGGAATCTTATTACCGCAATTACCCACGGAAAGTTTATGTGTTTAAACGTGCTTACCGATATTATCGACGTGTTTCGAAGATGTTTTCCTTAGTGCCGATCGCTGTGACGGCAGCCGGGGTGGTATCCAGAGGGGCTACGACTAAACCTTTCAAGCTAATTTTATCCGGATGTTGCTTAACGATGCAGACGATGTTCTAAAGAATTGAACCCAAATTAGAACACCCCCTCCCCCCAAAATATCACGCTGTATGCTTTTATTAGTTATAAAACAATTAAATAAAATCCTAACTTATTTGCGAGGAGCTAAATTTGATATGACCATTTTAATCATGGAGCTCAGGACAGTCGATGACATCATGTTAGATTTTAAGCCGATTTCCAATACGAGATTTGAAAATATTTATCATAATCAATTTCTGCATATTAAACGTAGTTTAAAGATATAGTGTTCAGTTTTGGGAAGAAAAAGTGGATCGTGTAATGCTGTCAGAGACAGATTTTATCATTCTGTTATTAATCTCAAACGCTTTAGTTGCTTGTGTGAGAGAAACTTACTGGCTCAAATGTCTTGTTTCAAGGTTGGTGGCGATGACAGGTCGTTGTGTTGTAAAATTTCCTCCAGAATCCATTACGTCACGACAGCAGTTTTCACGCAGTGTGACCACATCCAAAAGTTCGATGCGGTTATCGAGTTTATTACCATTCACATGATCCACGACGCAACAGTTAGGAATGATTCCTCGATGAGTCACAACTAAAAAACCCTGACAGTACATGTTCGTGTGTGTGATCCCTTCACCTGAAAAGCCATTTATCGAATAGCCGCTGTTGTTGATGCTCATAGTGAGTATAATTTCTTTTATTCTTGCATGCCTGACATCCCCGTGCTCCTTCGCGTCATAATTGCTAAACACCACATGTCAAAATCCCGGTTATGAAGTTGTTTTATCGTAATGGGGAGTTGGCTATAAGAACATTTTCTAAAAGTCGCATCTAATAATAAACCTTGTGTAGCATTTGGGGAAACGGGCATTTCAATTTCAGGAGTAATTTTTTTTTACTATTATGTAACCGTCGGCGAGTACAGAAATGTCATCGATGCAAATATCACAACCCACAAGTTTACTATGAAATTGCTCACAAGCATGGTAATGTTACAAACATCATTTTAGTAGAGGATAATTTTACCGACGATCTAATCGATAACCCTAAAAGGACAACAGCCTATGACCGTGGCTATTCAGACCCACCTATAGTTGTTGTCACGAGCTCATACCATTCGGTAGATCTTTTGTTTTGCGGTATTTTGAAATAAATTCATCTAGATTGCAACTACATTATTTATTTAATGATAATGACAAAAATACATCCGTTATTTAACAGTAATTCCTTGAATTTCTTATTAAAACCAGAGTCTTCATAATGAAACCTAAAGATCACTCATCCAAAATTTTCTTTCCCACCAAATACTGAACAAAAATAATCTTTGTCTATTGTTTTGCTAAAGATGCTTTCACTTCAGAAAGATCATAATGTCTGACAATTTCAAGCAACTCGTCCTTTTTCAAAGACGTTAACCCTTCCTGGATGGGATTTAAATCAAAGCTCTCCATTTTGTATAGTGAACTAAATTTTAAAACAGCCTAATCGTTCTATCATAAGTCCAAATGTAAACAATGTTCCGAATAAATTCTAATAATCTTGAATGTGCTGATGTACAATTACTCTTGAATAGGTTGGCTGACCAACAGTCTTGATGTATCGCAATGATATAATCCAGAATGACCTTGAACGAATTCACAATGGTCACAAAGTAGTGTTTTGTCCAAAATGGCAATAAGCTCTTTGTAATTCGAATGAATAATTTAAATGAATGACTCCTCTTAAATTTTATCTGAACACAAGTGAAATCAATTCAACATATTCAGCTAGAGACAGGAATGAAATAAACGTGTTTCTTTCAACCTTATATAAAAACCAAAGATGCAACAAAATGATCAGGATATCGGTCAAACGTTCACTGTGATAATATTCTATGTATGTAAATAAGACTAAAACTTGAACCCAAATATCAGTAAACAACTTTCCATAAAATGATTGAAGTCATTAGGCCATAATTAATGAGACCGTCAATTATAGACAAAGGTCAAGCAAACACATTACATTAAATATTATGTATATTCAATTTATATTGTGTGATTGCCCATTGTCCATAAGGTTTGAATTTGTGACTACCTGACAAATGTATTTTGTCTAGCAAATAACATATTACATTGCTAATTCTTATCTATATTTTTAGATTTATTGATATTTTGAGATTATAATGACTTGAATGCAAGCATGCTTACTTGGATCTTGGTTCAGGATATTGGTGTTCAATTGGTGAAAACCTGGTCTACCTGATATCTTACATGTTCTCTGCTAAATATTTATAATGAGACCTGGCCTTGTTTACAACGTACAATGTTCTGAAAATAAATCTGAGATAAAAATGCGCCTGAACCCGTATCTGTTAGTCGGTCCTTGTTTTAACATAAAGTTAGTGATAAATAGAATTACTCCTTCCTACTGTAACATCTCCCTAGTGGAATTAATCTTTTTCTTGTGTTTCAGTTCTATTTGAGAGGATTTATTTACTTAATTTATTCATTGGAATTGCAAAGTGCTCATCGATACTTTTCGGACTAAATCACTATTCGGAATTATTGTGAATTCATTTTGCGACATTCTGCATTAGATCATTCTGATATATAGGCTGTTCTAGACTATTGGTATCTCAGCACTTAAAAGATTGGAATTCATTCAGAACACCGCTGGAATTCATTCGGAATACATTTTACTTTTGGACTTGTGAAATCATATTTATGAGTTTTATGGATTGAATGCACACTAATGTAAATCCTTTTTTACATTCTCATTTTTGTATTCTAAGAAAATAAATTATTTGTTGAATTTTACTGAACTTGATGTGTTTTGCGGTACAGAAAGATGTTTTAGAGCCTAACAAAATAGCATCATATATATTGAAAGTGTGAAACAGGAAACTAATCATTATTGCTTTATTCGAATTGGGACAGATACAAGTGTATATTACACAGTAATTACACAAACTAATTTAAAGAGAACCCAAAAATCTGCATGGAGCATGTTTTGTGATACTGATCTAGAGTCTTACGTAGGAGGAGACGATGATAAAAATTCTCTGTAATCTTTAAAGCTTTTACAGTAAACATTGTTAAATTAGTCATCAGAATTTTACTAGTATTATTTTGTATAAAAGTTCTAAATTTTTCTAAAGTTGGATTTTTATATACAAAGGTGGGTAATATTTTCTTCGTAATTCTCCATATAGCGGACAAGCAATAACAAAATGGAATTCGATTTCGATGTTAACCTTACAAATTTGACACAATCTTTCTTCAAAACAAATACTTTCATATCTTCCCATGTTACCTCGGCTTGGCAAGTTCCCCACTCATAGCGCAGTGATTGTATAACAAAGGCGATATCTCCTAACAATTCTAGATATCTTTGACAAGTGAATTCTACTCCCAATGACCTATAGACACGCAGTCTTCTATCGACTTCATCTCATCTAATAATACTCTTAAAGATAGAAGCAAGCTGGGCGGTTTAATCTCATGCGATTTATTTAAAATGCAAACACATGAATTGTCGGCATAAGTGCCCTTCTAGTGGAAATAGTGTGTACAGGTGCACATTTGAAAATGTTTGCTTTTGCATAGATGCAATAGTTAATGTATTATCTTATATTATATTTATAATAGATTTTTGACTAGATATACAAATAATTAAATTTTATGGCCTGAATGTATTTTTTGGTGTGTTGATTGCCATCTGATTGGCTTAGGAGAACATATTGGCTTTCTACGCGTGTGTATTTGCTCCATCGCATAGTATTTTTAATAAGACAATGCTAGTCATGTTTTCTTATTTTAAGTAGCAGACTATTCACATTATTTGCAAGTAGTTACATGTGGCGATTGAGGGTCAGTGGGATTTCCAGATGTCAAAAGAGCGAAGGGCACTTGGGGCTCATTACGGGAAATCCTATGTTAAATCGGTCCATAGGTTTAACATGGGGATGGCACTTGCGGTCAAACGTTTTTATAAGATCAAAAATTTGCATGGTGTCAAATAGCAACATTGTTAGAAGTGGATCACCTTTATCGGCCGGGAACTTAGTAACATTGCTCGAGTTTACTTCAATACGCGCTACTCTAGGTAGGCATGGAAAATTCTATGTTAAATGTTTATAGCCATAGGATTAGAGGGTTGAATGCAGCGACGGCAGAATCCGCTTTAAAAGGAATGACTCTCAATAACTACACTGCTGTGTTTCCCACCACGTTGTACTCCATCACATCGGAGCACACAAAGATCAAGTTGAATTCCACAACGTACCGAAAATACTTGCAAAATAGGTCATTTGTGTTGATGTTTATGGAATTTGGAGCCATTTCGATGTGTTCACTCAGAATATCCAAGCAAGTTGGAGCAAAAGAGATGGACAACGTTTTGGCATTCGAAAACTGATATGCAGACGACGAGTTATTATATGGTACTCGATGAGTACCCTGTGTTAAGTTTTGTACAGGGCTTTGCCAAACTGAGCGTCTAAAATACTGGCAATCGTTTCCACCAGATGTTGAGCGCTGAAATAATAGCATGCAAACATTTTCATAGTATAGATACCCAACTGAGGACTGACTGGCGCTGGTCTTTCGGATTCATAAGAACCACGATCGTCTGTATCCAAATAGTGTTGCACTTGTTCCTTAAAGATTTCGACGGTAAACCTCGTTGATTTCTACTGACATTCTGGACTTGTATGTGATGAATGATTTCTACGAAAGCGAGTTCCCAATGAGTTTCATGATTCAGTTGGATAGTAAAATTGGTGATAAATAAGTCGAGGGTTCTGATTTCCTAGCAGCAGCTCGAGGTCAAAGGTTGTTCCAAAAGAGGACTGTTGCTGTTGTTTTGGGGTTGATTGTCGGCGGCCGCAAGGTTCCAGTTGTTACTGGAATATTTCAGGGACGGATTGGGTAGAGCTGCTAAGTAAATTGGCCCACAATTATTTGTCTCCTTGTTGCACCGCTCCAGTGGTCTAGTGGTTAGAGCGTTCGTTTCGAATGCGGGAGGTCGTGGGTTCCATCCCCGGCCGAGTCATGCCAAAGACTTACAAAAATGGTGCTAACAGCTGACTCGCTTGGCGCTAAGCATTAAGAGGTTAATGTTAGGACTGGTCGGCCTGGTGTCAGGATAATGTGACTGGGTGGGACATCATGCTACATGTCTGCGGCATGATGCCCCAGTACTAGACATCACTATAAACTGCCACACTGCAGACATCGTAGCAATATGACTGAAAAATTGTTAAAGCTACGTTAAAAATCATAATCACATCACATCACATCATAAAATTATAAGTTCCTCTTAAATTTCCATTTCATAACACTGATAATTAAATTGTCAAGTTTTACAAAATGTTTTGGTTGTGCTTCTTTCTGTTACATAGTTTACGAGTATAGAATCGTAACACCCTCTGCCTTTTACAGCATGCAGGTGGAGACATTTCACACAATGGTGTAAGAATGCATTGCGCTGCAGGAGGCATGAATGGTTTCAGGATTTGGAGTTATTAAACGCTATGAATAAGAAAAAGCAGCTATGCAGAGAGACATGTATGGCGTGCTGTTAGTGAATAAATAACTATTTATATGACATGATCATAAAAGAACATTCACATATTGAAAGAATGCTGAGAACAGGGCAGTAACAAGCTACCATTCTGATGATAGTGACAAGTGAAATGACTACACAGTCCATGTAACATTTTCAGTAAGTTATTTCATGATCCCCTTGTAAGCATCAACTTTCCCACATATATTGAGCTCATCATTTGCCAAGTCATTGATTATAACCAAAGTGTATGATATGTGTCATGCATCACATATTTCATTTTTGAAGGTTGTGTATTTGTTGTATTCATCTAGGAGAAGCTTGAACTCTTCTTTGGAGATGACATTTTTACATACCACCCTAGATATGTGATCTGCAGTTGCATTGAGCTTTTTGATTCATCCAAGATGTGGATTTCATCGTTCAGGTTAAGTTTCATGAATAGTCGCTGATTGATAAATTTTGCAACTGCAGAAATCAGACCACAGCATAAAGATGTCATCTCAAGGGCAATGAAAATGGAGACACCAATTCTTAAACGTGTCTACTGCAATTATGGTTAAATTGGTTCATTGGAATACAGGCTTGAAATAAAAATCTGCATTAATACATTTTCTCAAACAAAAATGAAAAACTTTCCAAAAGTAATGGTTGCCTTATCATCTTCCAACTACATGTGTGTTTTGGTATCAGGCACATAGTACAATGTGGTTTCCTGGAGACCATTAAAATATGGCTGTTAGAAAGAGCTGACCATCAAAATATGGCTGATGGAAACGGGTCACTATATACATGTAGAGTTCTGGCAGGAGGCATGCCAATTATAGAGATGGCTGTGTCCAGTGGCCCATTATGATTTCCTTTATGAGTCAGCTAATAGAAAACATATCTTTTACCTAAGATAATTATGCATTATGTGTTTATTACATTTAATATATAAACCCACATTTGACACTGTTTGCTGTAGTTAGCTGCCATACAGCAAGTGGATTTGATTAACTAACATGATGGTCAACCAGAACATACAAGTCTTCAGAATGCCTATGAGGGGTGGGGGAATTAGCCATTAGTACAATATTTTAAGTACATGTTTCAAGATTGTTAGTACAAGTTCTTTGCTCCATTTGTTTAGTGCTTTAGTCCCATATTCATATAAGCACTGGATATCATCATTCTTCTATTCCCATTATTGTTACTTAAGTGATCATATTGAACCTGTTTTTATAAGTTAAGGGTTCACTATTAAAATGTCCGATACAGGCCTTCTTCAGAATGTATTAATAGCAACACAAGTTATATGTTATGGACATGAACGTTCATGCACAAATTGCTAAAGTCACACTAGCCTTGAACAATCATGGTTAAATTGGTTTATTTGAAGTACAACACTTGAAAATGAAATGCACATTAATACATTTTCGCAAACAAAAATACAACCTTCCCAAACAGTATTTAATGGATGCCTTATCATGTGTCTTCATTTTAATCCAAAACTCATGTATTTCATAAAGATGCCTTAGTATACCCATATACTACTTCACTACCAGTGTTGACACAAAGTGATCCCAATTTTACTTTAACACTGCTTACCACTAGAAATCAAATGGCATAATGTTTCAAATTTTGTACAGGTAGTGCAGCATAATATATACGTTCAAATTAGAGCTGCAAGACTGAGGGATACAGAAGTGATCAACCCTCACTATAGACGCAAACGTCACAGGACTAAAATTAGGTACTATTAACATCTCATTGGCAGCTACAAACCAGGAAATAGTATTCTTAAGTTCAAATGCCCTGAGGTTCAAAAATTTAGCATTGCCTAAGGCTGTTAAAATCATGTTTGGAGTATGCGAAATATGCAAACATAAAATTGCCTTTCAATTTTCCAGGTAAATAAAGATGGTGCATTGTATGCTGACCTGATGTTGGGTCCCCCTAAAACCAAGAATGGAAAGGTAGTGATACAAGGAATAGAAAACTGTGCAGAATATGCAGAGATTGCTTATGGCAAGAGGGGAGAGCCTCTTCCAGATAGTGATGCGGAAAAGGATGATGGCAGTGGAAAGAAGAAAATAGATGAGTGAAAAAATGATGTCCTTTTATATATTTGGTCCTGTTCAATATATCAAGCCACTGTTACTAATGTTTAGTTGTGGCAATAATGCTGCAACATTCCAATTTTTCATGTTTCTGGTTATAAAATAACTTAAGTATTTTTTTGTTTCATTAATTTATCTGACCCTTTTCAGGCTTTTTTTGTTTTTTTTGGGTTTTTTTGTGTGAAAATTGATCATTGTAATTTTCATAATTTGGCTATTAAGTGTAACTATATATATGCTCTTTTCAAATTAGTGATGGTTTTTTGCAGTTTTATATGTACTTGTCAGTAATTAAGTGTATGGTGATCGTGTTCATAAGTTTTAAGAGATTTCTATTTGCAAACATTTTATTTGAAAATGAACAAGAAGGAAAGTTGGGATTCACATCAAAATTAAGTACAAAATAGTAATTCTGACCAATAAATTATCAAATTAAAATTTATTCAAAAATATATGTAATGTATATGCCATAAATGGCAGTTTTCAGACAAATCAGCTTTTAATGGATGAATTTTAATGATGTCACCAAATTTCAAAATTCCTTGTGTATTTTATCATTTGTGCATCAATATTGCACATAAATTACAAACATAGCCATTCCTTAACAATTTGTAAGAAATTTCCCAAAACCTTGTTAACTCATTAACCCCGTGTGCTATGTTTACACATCATGAGGTAGTACCATACTTCTAAGCTTTGTACCATCACTGTACCATACACCAGAGTAAAAGAGTACCAAAAAAGACAGCTTTAGCTGTACAGTCATACCAGTTAATCAAGGATTTCTATTGCATTACAAAATACAGTGGGGAAAATGTAAATTTCGAGACCCGATTTTTTTTTACACCAAAAATTGGCCAACTGTCAGAACTGGATTTTGTATCCAGATTTTAGAGTTTTTTGACCCGAAATCTAAAGCAGACCAGTCTTAATTTCACATGGATAGGTGAACCTTTGCAAAATGGAGGATTAGTTTGAGATTTGGAGAAAAAAGTGGCCAGGTAATGACAATGATGGGTTCAGTAGCAATAAATAAATAAAACTAAAATAGCCTCCAAACTCCAATGTTTACCCTTCTGTACATGATGAGCAAAATAGCCAATCTCAAATAATGTCTTTAACACTACTAAGTATCAGGCTAAATGGAAATCTCTTGGAAGCAAACATATCTGGATGCTTTCATAAATACCCCTATAAAATTATGCATCTCCTACTCCCATTTCAGGCAAAATGGATAAATATCTCCGGCGGTTAATGAGTTAATGGATGAATTTCAATGATGTGGTCAAATTTGATATTCCTTGCATATTTGATCATTGTCTACATCAATATTGCACATAAATTATAAAAATCAAAAACCTTATTAACTCATTAACCCTGCATGCCATATTTACATGTCGTGAAGTCATACACTACTTCCAAACTCTGTACTATTAAGATCTTTTACAATACACCAAAGTGGGTGGTATTACGAAATAGTAGACAGATGTACCTCTACAATGATACCAAATAATCTTGACTTTCTACTTTCATTACAAATCTGATTTTTTTACTTGAAGTACAAGTAAATTTGGCAGACACTGATTCCAGACCCTTATGATTTTGCCATAAGTCTTAATCAAATTACCCCAAAAATACAGACTTGCAGGATTGTTATGAATGAAAAGTTCCTTACAAATTTCAATACCGGAAATGTACTGGTCCTCCAAGGACTATGACATTGTAAAGATGGCGTTGTCTAGAATTTCTTCGAATAATTTATAACAGTTCCAAATAATGAGCACGTTTACTTCCATTGAACAGCCCTAACATTTTTCCACTTGAAAAAAATATCTAAGTACAACATAAAACACATCTGCAGACTTAAAACAGGAACACAGTTTGTGTGAATGACTCCAAAAATTGGAATGAATCTAATTGCTTAATTTTCTCCTTATATACACTGTATATTGTAACTGTACTTCACAATAGACCTCACATGACAACATGCATTATTGATTTAACGTAGAACTAAGAATGTTCACATGACCTCTTGAAACCAATTGGGATGCTACAGAGGCACCATTTTAAATTTATTAAGATTATTATTAATAATCAACACGTATGTAAACATCAGTTTATAGATCCTATGTAATTGCATTCTTAACATAGCCAGATCATGTACACAATTTATAACAAAATATATTCTATACAGTTTAGAACCATTACGAAAATTAAATAAAATCATGTACTAGGAGTTACAAAAATATAGATATATGTAACAGAATAAAAGCACAAATTATGGAAATCTGATTGTGGTAATATCAAGATAATTGCTTGTCTATGATTGCTTCGGATTCGAATTTCATGTTAGATTCATTGGAGTTGGTCAGAGAACCAGAATAACTTTGCAGGTGTACCTCAGATGCGTTAAACTTCACATATATTGTGAAGTTAAACATCTGCATGATCAAGCTGTTACTTATTTTTGAAAAATAGCTTCCAACAAGCGATATATTTCAGAATAAATGGGACAATAAACCTCTTAAAAAGTTCTAATAGTACCAAAGAATAAAAAGGAATATCTAGATTCTTGTGGAAAAGGCAGGAAGGCCAATAATTATGTTTAGTGGACATCATGTGTGGATTTGAGTATGTTTCACAGCTGGAAAAGATGATTTCATAGCCATGGTCACATGAAATTTAACAGAATGTTTTAAAGAATATGTCAGGCTGAGTGATAGCTAAAAACCATTGAACTCCAGAGGGTGTTCTAGCTTGAAAATAGGCATACAGGATATTGTGTTACACCTTACTGAAAACTGTTCTAACTTACGCAAACAAATCTGAGTACCTTACTGAGGAGGTCTTGTTAGGGTTGACAGGACTGTGATTCTACCAAAACTTCACTGCCAGAAAATTTATTTGTAACATACATAATTGTACATATTAATCATGTTAAGGAAGGTGGATGTTGAAATGCAAGCATATTTAATGACTTGGTTTGTCAGCATAGTTTCAAAAGGGAGTCAGGTGGCTGATTGGTCTCAAGCAATCAATGCTACTGATCACTGCCATCTCACCTCTGTCTGCGTGGGTCTTAAGTGTTGGGCTCAGCAAACGTGGGTATGTGAGAAAGCTGTCAGTAGCTTCCTGTGAGTAAATGGTTCTTACCCGTGTTTTCCTGGGTTCTTCCTACACCAGTTACACTGGCAATGATGTGTGGCCTATTTTCCACTGACAGCTGGTGTTAAACTCAAAAACAGCAACAACATAGCTTCCAAATTGAATGAACCCATCATAAACTCAAGTCGTGTTAAGCTTAGAAATTTATGTTCCATTTTCTTGTCTGAAGAAGGTAATATTTACATAAGTGTTCATACACATTTATCCCTTTCATTGCTATTTCATCACTAGTTATCAGCTTTGATTGTTCTTGACACTTCAAGGATACTTCATGGAAAACAGCCAAGATGGGCCTCTTGCTTAAGTAAACATTGATCTAGTGTATAAATCTATTAAAGCTACATCCAGAAACAGATATCAGAAAATATAACTAGATTACTTACCATATGAATTGAATATTGGTTTTGAACATGTGTTTTATACAATGGCTGCTTGTGAGGTGTAAATTTTGACATTTTTGACTAACATGCTAGCCATATGCCACATCAAATGGGTGGTTGCCAGCAAGAGGTACTTTTGTACCCAAACAAATTGGTGCCAAGAAAACTGGCTATGTTGAAGTGGTGGCCATATAAGAGGTGAGTGCTTTAAACCAATCAGCCACCCCTGTCTATACCAAGGAAGTACAGAAATTGCCCCTGGGATTACAATATTCCATAATGCCTTAAAATTTAGTATTATGGGATCTTTTCATCCAATGGGAAATTTCAGTCTTACAGATTATAGGGTTTATTTGTAATCCAAAATGGAATCTTTGTATGCCACAGAAATTCTTTTGGGATCATACTATTTTATAATATCACAAAATCCAATATTATACCTTTTTTATCATACAATGGGAAATTTTTGTATTCCATATTATAGGATTTATCTGTAATACAATAGGAGCTTTTGCATACTGCATGTAGGCAACTATTTCTTTATAAATATATGTAATTGTTGTTTCATTCAAATTTGCATTCTGTAAGAATGATTAGATACATAGTTTAATGTCCTTGCATTAATATTTTCAGATAGTTTCACAATTTGTATCAACTTACACCACTTGCTATTAATAGCACAGATCTGATCTTACAGTAATCAAATGTTTAATTGTTCTTAAAAGAATTTTTTAAATTTGCATACAAACAAGAATATATTTTTGCATTTTAGATTTTTGAAAATAACATTTAATCAGTCTAGCTGTATGTATAAATATGTTTTACTGACATTATTTGTAATATTTGTAATAATTCCAGAGCTGTTCTAAATGCATGACCCTTTAAGAGAAGAAATAATTTCATCTTGGATTGCTGGAAATGCTCCTCAGCCAGCAGGGCATCTTCCTTCGAGGGATTCTTGCCCTAAGAGTCATATGTACAAGAATATATTTATAATATACAAGATTCTTGAAAATAAATTGGTAATCATTATTATTTTTATAATTTGCTATTGTTGTAAATAAAGACATCTTTTATCAAGAATTCAGTTTGTATTAACTTTGTTAGCATATACAATGAGAGATAAGTATGACTTTCCTCTTGGTTTAGTGTAGGCATCAGCATTGTTTTGTTTTTATTGAAGTTTTGGAGTGTAGTAAAACATCTGTCATAGTGTAGCTTTCAGACCAGCAGAACATTGGCCCACTTGCATCTAGTATCTAGTTGTAGAGCAAATTTGTTACATGGTATGTAAGAGACACAGTATTGTTCAGTAAAGGGTCACCAAGTAACTAATAATGTATATATGTATACATGTGTGCATGTATGTATCCACCTTTTCTGTAAGGTTGTTATCTCCCTAAGGGATTTGCTTTCCTTCATTTTACCCACAATGGATTCATTTCAAGGTAGCAAATAATTGCTTCATGTATGCATTCAATTACTACCCATGTTAGTATTAAATCAGTTAAGATTGTATAAAATGTTTCACAGTGGACTGGTATATTCAGAATGTTCAAGAAACATTATATACAATTCCTCATTTATTTTTCAAAGTGTATATACTGTACTTTAAATCTAAATCAGTGATGTTGGACATGCATGTAGTAAATATGATATGATTACATTCAGAACTTAGATGTAATGATAATACAGGGTCAAGAAACAGAGACCATAGTAAAAGTGAGGGCATGAGTTACCAAGGGACCTATGAAAAAATTAAGAATGGATGCCATCCTGGCTAGGTGAGAAGTCTGACGTTACAGTTGAATGGTTTAATACTCATTTTATAATCACTCTGGGAGTAATTGTTAATAAAATGCTTTTCCTAATGAAGTTGTTCCCTGTATAAATGATCTATTTTCAAGATAACCAGCCTTTGAAAATTCATTAAAAACATAACTTAAGACATTTGAAGACACATGCACCTGCGAAAACATTGTGATCGTGAAATGTAGGAACATTGAATTTATGAAACTGCAGCCATTAGCATTGAAGTTTGATTTTATTTTATTGTTCTATTAGCAAAATATTTCATTGCAAGAAATATTGAAATTTCTGCTCATCCTTGGGCAAAGCTTTGATTGTCAATTTGGGAATTTTCAGGCAATAACTTTTAGAACTTAATTCTCCATAAGGAACCACATTTGTGTAACGACGTTTTTCGTGACCAAGTACAACTTTTACTCACTTCTTTTGCTATGCCAGATTACATTTGCAAATTAGTAAGACAAACTGCTGATTAATGTCAGATACTTTACTTTTGTTACCAACATAATAAATACAACATTGTTCAGTTGGTCAATTGAAATTAGTTGATCTGACACAATGTTGTGACTGTTAGCTCTAGTGCATGTCAGATTTGTATGCCGTTCAGCATTTTTTTTATTATTCCAATCCTTTGATTTGCTTTAATAGAAAAATACATAATTAACATGATAATATTAAACAGGACTAAATTTAATTGATTGTAACCATACAGGAAACATTTCCGTAAATTGGAGATGAGCACAATTGGCACTTAATTAGGTTCTCATAATCGTTTGCAGAAATAGTTGTGATGGTAGATTTACACTTTTCCTGTTTGAATACAAGAGGGCATGTTGTCTCATTTTTGATGATTACATTAAACCAGATTTAAAGATCAAACCAAAACACAAATTGTTCTTTACAAAGCTTATTTAATTGGTATTAATTTTGTAAGTACTTTCACTAGCAGACATACTGATATATTAATTGATCAAAATATTGAATATTGTTATTTATAGTGTACTGAAAATTGTTATGAAAATTTGATACAAAATGTCGCTTCTTGTTTAAAGTTGTGAATTCCATGATGCAAGTTCAAATAACTGACCAACTACCATTTGTCACGATAAAACAAGCAATATACAAAAGTTTAATTTACCTGTTTTGGTCAGGTTTTTCTTCATATTCAATAAACGTGGGGCTAATTCTTTTAGTATTTGCTAGGGGGGAAACAATGAGCAACCTGCCTCATCCTGTATTTTATGAGCAGGGTCATTAGTTATCTGGATGTAAATTGTCAAGAAAGAGGTGTATCATGAAAAATAAATTGTAAGAATGCATTGCGCTGCAGGAGGCATGAATGGTTTCAGGATTTGGAGTTATTAAACGCTATGAATAAGAAAAAGCAGCTATGCAGAGAGACATGTATGGCGTGCTGTTAGTGAATAAATAACTATTTATATGACATGATCATAAAAGAACATTCACATATTGAAAGAATGCTGAGAACAGGGCAGTAACAAGCTACCATTCTGATGATAGTGACACTGAACCTGCAGGTACAGTAGATCCACTGTGCTGGCTCCAATAGAATCATCAGCTGCATCCCAGCAATTATTAATTTCACAGTGTTCTCAGCTGCTGGTATCACATATGTGACAGTGTAACTATAAAAATTAATATAATCCAAGATATCAAAATCCTTGTTACAGAACCATCTCTCCAGAAAGAGTTACACTTTTGAATTTTTCATGATTACACAAAAAGGTTCTGATAGTTGAAAGCAAATCATACCTATCCTTTTAGGAATGTGCTGCTTCTATTCCTCATATTATTTGTAGCTTTGTGTCTAAAGAACATTTTTAATTTTTCAGACTGGTGTATTTTCAGCCATTTGCACAAGTCAGATTTCAAAACCAACGAAAGAGAGATAAACTTTGAACAGTACTCGGTTAGTCAATATATATGTATAGAACAGTACCTAAAAGATATTCTAAATTATCTGGATAAAAGTAAAAAGCAAACAACTTTTTATGCTTTAATTGAATTGAACCAGCAAACCATAATTCTAAAGCAACAGTTATGCATGAGGTGTGATTGTCATGCCTTGGTTATTTGTCAGTTATGAGATTTGTTATAGGTCTGACTATTCCCTGGTAATACTCACCTTTACAAAATGTAAAAAGGGAGCAGGCTTTTGGAAATTCAGTCACTTGTTGCTAATAGACAAAGTATACATAGAAAAAGTAAAGAAGAAATTAGAAGAAATAAAATTTACTACTACTACTACTACTGATAATAATAGTAACAACAACTACAATAATAATAATAATAATAATAATAATAATAATATGGATGGTCATTTATTCTTTGAAATTCGTTTGTTAGAAATCCCTGCCTTCATAATAGAACATTCTTCTCATAGAAAAAGGGAAAATAAAAAGAATTGTTGAAGGAGATAGAACATTTGGAAAATGTAGTTAAAGCAAATTTTAATATATTGAGTTTGGAAGTTTTTGATAGTTTTGAAAATTTGGCTTGAAGAAATAAGAAAAGAAAAGATAAAGGGGATGATAGTCCGATCAAAAAGTAAATGGATAGCAGGAGGAGAAAAAAAAAATTACAAAATATTTTTTGTAGGATGGAATAAAGACATTATTTGAACAAAACAATGACAAAAGTGATGGACATGTAGGGGCAAATAATCACTGATCAGTTTAATATTTTGAATGAGATAAAACAGTTCTATCATACATTATTTCTTAAACAAGATGACAATTTAAGTCAAATAAAACTAAAGGTTCCTAAATTGATAAACGATGAATCAAAACAATTAGAGGGTGAAATAACTTCAAATCAGAAGCTTTAAAATGTCTAAAGTACATGAGAAATGGTAAAAGTCCAGGAAGTGATGGATTCACTATTGAATTTTATTAATTCTTCTGGAGAGATTTAGGACACTTTTTGATAAACTCAATAAATCATGGATTCAGAAGAAGGATTCTATCTGTACCACAGAGGGAGGGAATTATCACTGTATTACCAAAGAAAATAGATGTAGAGAATATTATAAAAATTGGAGACCTATTACTTTTTTTAAACATTTCCTATAAAATAGCCTCATCAGTTATAGCTAACAGAATAAAAAAAAAATATTTGCCAAAATTAATATGTGAAAATCTAAAATGCTTTATGAAAGGTAGTTACATGCATGTGGGGGGCAGTAAGACTGATCAATGATACTATCTGCTTTACAGAAGAGAATAATATGACTGGTATAATTTTAAAGGCTGATTTTGCAGCTTTTGACTCAGTCTCTTGGAATTTTATAGAGGAAATGCCTGCTTTCCTTAATTTTGGTGAACAAATGAAGTACTGGATATATATATATATATATATATATATATATATATATATATATATATATATATATATATATATATATATATATATATATATATATATTCATTCTATAGAAATGCAAAAGTATGTGTGATTCAGAATAGATTTGCGTTGCAGTTTTTTATATTGGATTTGGTTGTTATCAAAGGGATCCGCTGTCTCCTTATTTGATTTTATTTGTAGGTGAAATTTTAGGAATTAAAGTTTGGAACAATAATGATATTAGAGGCATATTAATGAATGGATATGAAAATAAACTGGCTCAATATGCTGATGACAGATTGTTCCTATTAGATGGATTGGGGAATTCTTTGTATGCCTCAGTAGAAACATTAGACTTATTTGCATCAATGTTGGGACTAAAGGTGAATAAAACAAAAGTAATAAAAATAGGGTCATTAAATAATTCACAGACAGAGATGTGTACAGATTTAGAATCTGACTGGGTTTCAAATTTCTCCCTATTAGGAGTTGAATGATCTCATGACCCCCAGGTTAACAAATAATAGTTTATATTAATTTTATGTAAAACGTCCCATATTTCCAACTTTACCACAAGTGGATGGATGAAAATTCTAAAGCATCTTTCGATCATCCCCAAAATCATATATCAACGTCTCTTTCTTAAATAGTTTAACAGTATTGCAACATTACGGATGCATGCACATATTACTAATAAGTTGTTTAGCTTAACCTTTTAGGTATTCATGCTACAGATGGCATTGGTTATTTTTGTTGGTTAGATAAAATTATTGGATTCATTAAGAATTATGTTCCTTTTGAGTCCCGCAAAACACAAAACAAAGCCCAACTTTATCAATAAAACCGTACATGTAATATGAGATGTACAAATATATTACATATTATGGTCTATAGTACATGTACATTATAATGAGCCTGGGTATCTGTAGTCAATAACGTCAGCAAATAATTGATACAAAATAACAAATTGGACAAAAAGTGACCACAGATTGCAAGTTTAGCGTCCCCTTTCGAGGACCCCTTTAAAGGCAAAATGAAGTGCGAGAAACTTTCATTAATTACATGTGTTTCGCTTTTGTGCGATGTGCTGCTAGAAATATCGAGAATGAGTCCAAAAATGATAATATCCTACCATGTCCTTTCCACAACCTGTATTGGAGGTTGCAGCTACACTAAGCCAAACGGCTGACGTTGAAATAATAATACGGGCCGAACATGCAAGCGACGACGATGATGATGACGTTTATATCATTTCCTCTTTCCTGAAATAAATACTTCATCTGGCTTCCTCTTCAACCAATACATGTGTCGCATATAACCAAGGCCATAGCAACTTTCCACTGGACGAAAAGGCGCCACTGGTGAGTGTCACACTTTGCTCCTCCTACCTGGAATACATTTTGCATAATCCACGAAATGTTGCCCCACCCAACCCGCTTGATGTCCCGGGTGGTCGCCCGTATCACCCGCCCTTAAGAAGCGTCTGCCTTTAATGACAGTAAGGCGGTTGTGGTGCAGTACTACTACTAATATTTCATTCTATGATGTTGGTGTCCACTTGTCTGAAATCAGCTTTGTATGCCTTCATGGAAAAGATCTTTATACTATTGATGTTTTTGGGTCCTGTCATTTCCTCCGTCGTCTGTCTGATTAGAAAATTGTACCATTTGACTATCATCTTCTTGAATCCGTTGCTCAGTGGAATTCGTATCTACGACCAGAGATTTGTATCGCCACGTAAGTTAAAAATGACTGCAACGGAGGTTTAGTTGGCTTTTGCCACTTAAAAATAGTTCATTTGCTAATATATAGTTGCCGTTTTGGAGAACCCTATTACTTTCGTTGCCGTAGCTTTCAATGTTTTGACCTATCATTTAAGTTTTTCAAATCACAGTTATGTACATGTTCAGTGTTATCAATGCTAAGAGATTAAGATTGTAATGATGAGTCATCTGCAAAAGATGAGCAAGTGAATTTATCGATTCAGCAAAGTCATTTACATAAACCATGAATAAGAAAGTCCTTAACACTGAACCCTGGGCTGCATTTATTTGTCTAACACTAGATACAGTATTTTTAATAATAACTGTTTGCTCATGATCGGATAAAAAGCCCTTGAACAAGGTAAATAGATCACAATTTGTTCCATACTCCTTAAGTTTGAAGACAAGTCCACAATGCCACATCCTGTCGGATAATTTCGACGGTCACAGAACACCATACAACGATCAACGATCTTCGTTTTGAACTCCTGCTAGACATAGATTACGTTAAATCTCAAGGAATTGAAACACTGCATAGCTGTACAGCAAGAGGCCCAATTGATACTTATATAAAAGATTATCTGCATGAAAGATGTTATAAACTTTTATATACAATCCTTTCAAACTGTTTTCAATGCAGCTTAGGAGTAATAAATGCTAGCGCTAGATACCAGACTTTTATCACCTTTTTTAAAGACTGGTACAACGCTGGTTAATTTCTTCAAACTTAGAAACGTTTATACTCTGGAGACCAGTTAAACAAGTAGAACGGGACTCTATGTTGTGACTGAGAAACGAGCTTAAGCATCTTATGAATAATGGTCTAGGGACCATATGCTTTATAGACATCTAAAATGTCCTGTTCAGTAACCGTAATAAGTGATAATTCGTGAGAAGTCCTGAGTTTGAGTCATGGAAGGATGTGGTATCAATTACCCATCACACATATTAACAGTAGTTCAATAATTCAGCTTTTTCCATGTCTTCATATGAAAATAATTCAGATGAGCATTTAGGATTGCAGATGTGGAATTTGGCACATTGGTTGGAACACATCATACCGTCACAATTACTCCTCTGTCCAGATTTGTTTTATCCTGATGAACTTGAGGGCTAAAACCATCTGATTGAGGACTTAACTTGAAAACCTATAGCTAAGCTTACTTTTAATTGAATACAACATTTAGTTTGTCCACAACGTCTGTAATAACTTACAATTTGTTTCTTATGCTTATAGTGTTAAGATGAAAGAATATAATTGCATTCTTCTATTGCAAGTTTCGAGGTCCCGAACTTTTTAAGGTTTCAGTTTCCGTTAAAAAGACAATATCAATATAATTACAATGTTGTTCATGGATTTTAAAGATTGCAAGCATGCTAGATATATAATGATATAAATAAAGTTGCCGTAATCTCAACGCATATCCATATAACACATCTCACAGGTATGCCACACTCACCTACTATTGTAACATGTGTGACAGTAAAACATACATTGCTACAAAGGTCCTGTATCATGATAATACCACTCTTTTCACATTTATATTAATCGTTTTTGCTTTCGCTGATTTACATAGCAGTAATGGAAATAATAAAACACGCAACAAACACTACAGGACTTGCTAGTACAAGAAGACAATACCTGACCAAATAACGTAGTTATGTAATTCAACTGTGAATATCGTGACAGATGCTTTATCATTAAAGGATTTTAGACCCTCGAGTGCACATGCATTACAAATGATACAACAGACAAGAGGGAACAAAATATTCTGTGCTTATTAAGTCTCCGTACTCAAAATAAATATTTTGATCAGCACAGTTGATGAACATGATATATAAATGTCTATCATTAGTTTGTTCTGCATGAATCTGAATCTCTTTGAAGCCTCTCTATATAGTCAATCACTCAATGCAAAAATTATCAGTTCTGGAAAGACTGGAAGACCGTGTGACGGAAAGTCTCTTATGGTTAAGCAAGGATTAAAAACGTACATGTTTACAAAACATAATTCCTATTGGTTGTCTTTTGCAGCTTCGAGACTCACACAAATTGACTTCAACGCAGCTGCAAATAATATACTTTCACAACATGTATAGTTCAATTAATTATATGTATATCTAGTAAATCTGTGCAGACAAGGATGTATAACTACAGAAAACATAATTCAGTTTTCAAACTCTGCTAGAAAAGATGAGGTAATTACTGGTAAAGCCCCATCCAATAGAAAACAGCTTCTGTGCACAACAAAAATAGTACTTTGCACATAAACAACTTTTATTCTTACAGACTTCAACATCAAGTGATACCAAATTATTGCAGTTAAAACATTACTTGAAAACATTAAGATCTGTATCGCCTTAACAATGTTACACGTAGATTTGTATATAAGAGAATAATACGGCTGAGAATACGATTGCTTGTAGATTCGTGTGACCACTTATGTGGTCCTGTTTGGCACGTACTCAGTGCACAATCACGGTTGGTATTCCATAGTGTTTTCTGTGGCTCGATGAATATTGTGACCTCTCCTACAGTTAAGGTACTTGTAAGAAGATAAGAAGAGGCCTTTCTCTCTCCTCATCTCAAATGGGCACGATGTAAAATAACAATTGACAAGCTAATACAGCTAAATATCTTAGTAAAAGTGTGCAGACAAAAGGACATGTTATCTATGGAAAACACTGTATAGGTCATCTGACGTAGCTATTACCAAGTAGTACACAGTTAACACAGTGCTGTTGCTAGCTACTGTTGTAATATAGCGTAAGATGTAAACATACGCTAGAAAAAAAGGAATCTTTAAAGTTCTAATATTCACTGAAACTTGCAGAACAAGGTATCAACGTTTTCAGGTCTATCTAGAGGCATCTTGAATTTCAGAGAAAGATGGCATATTGCAAACAACAGCATTTTTCTGTGTGTTTAGTCATGATGTTTTAGACAACAATCATTTAGGTTTTAGTGTTTGGGAGGCCGGGTTGGTGGATGGTGCTTTGATTCGAACCAGGATACCTTTTTTCACCTTAGGATAATTTTGCTCAATTAACAGAATGTATATAATTAGCTGTAGTTCCCTACAATTTACAGAATGGATATTTTTAAGCTATTTTGGGGTCAGCCATTTTTGTTCCAAAAGATCCCAGCCCTACTCCTTTCGCCTGCTTAATCAGTCGGCCCTTTATAAATGTTCAATACCTTCAGGTTTGATCAAGAGGACAAACTACAGATAACAGTTGTTCATAAATTCCAAGTGTATAGCAAGAACTCTACCTATAAACGACATGTTTTGTTTTTGTTTTTGTCTTTGGGTTTTTGTTTATTTTTTGTTGTTGTTGTTGTTTATCTAGAATCAAAGCGGAAATTAAAGGATAGGTCCATAAGTAACAAAATGAAAGAGCAAAACGTAGACACTTCAGTGTAGTGAGAAGTACGACAGATGAACCAGCTCAGCAATGAAGTCGTCCGAGTCATGTTACTGAGAAATTCGGATCTCAGTAGTTCCGATACTTCTTAACTTGAACTAGAAGGACTGTGATCACTTAGGTTATTTCAAAAGTGGAAGGTTAAAGTGAGAACTTAATATTCATAGAAACCAAGGTCTACTTAGTGGAAAATATTATTCGTTGCGGAATCGCAGAAATTGATCGAATGTGAGTTTGAAGAGGCTAAATATCAAATTCGAATCTTACACAAGAACCCCGAAGTGACAATACGTGTAAAATTGCTGAAACGACAACTCAACACCGCCGTGCCAAGTACAAATTAAAGCAGATATCACCATTCTGAATGACCATGTAAGCTATTTTAGTAGCTGCTATTTTTTTTTAATTTGAAACTTAGTTCAGAAATAGTACTGCTTTATTTTTTAGACAGAAATTTTACTGGATTCGATTTTGTCACCTTGATAATTAGTAGAACGGAGAGGGTTTTGTCAGTATATTCCGTTTGTTGCTGACAAAAGCGACTGCATTTGGATCCAATGTATGCAGTTTCCGTTTTATGAATGGACTGAAATGGTCCTGATAATCTCCATTGATAAATTTCAAGACAGTTAACGAAATAATCTTACCTTACCGTGTAATTACTGAAATGCAAAATACGAAGACGTCTTGTGAACCATCGAATTTACTTTTCTACTCCATTACGGACAAGGTGGAGGTAGCACTTTATCGGTGTCATGTATATAAGTCTTTCGCTATTCAACTGATATGTAGAAATGAGTCACCTTTTCTTGGAATCTACTCTTTGCGTTGATAATACTCTTATGTGTTCGTACGAACGACTTGTTATATTTATGCAAGACTGAAAATGTCCGTCATCAACCTTAAGATAGTCTTTTAAATTACAGAAGATAAGAAACGAAGAGAGGAAGGAGGAGAGTGCAGTAATGACTGCCTTCGCAATCCTCCAAGTAGTTTAGAATAATAAGCAGCAATAGATTACAACAAAAACAATTGTGCACCTATGGCCAGAGAACTGTTGGCGGATAAAGGGTGTTATATATATATATATATATATATATATATATATATATATATATATAGATGGATGTATGCGCGTGTGTGTGTGTGTGTGTGTGTGCATGGTTGAGGGTGTATATAAGAATTAACCAAAATAATAGCGTGTCTATTCTTCTGAATGATCTGAAAATCTATATATGGTGATAGTTGAAAATAATTTACACCGATGTTTTATTACTAATCCTGATGCGTTTTTATCAAGATTTGAATGAAATGGTTATTTATTTTGACACGTTGGAATATCCTGCCGACGATGAATACTGGTCAGCGAAAATTCTAGTCACATGTCAATTGTCGTTAAGGCTAATATTTTCTCGCGAACGCACATGAATTTCCTTTTCCTTTTCTTACAGTAAGAACAAAACGCAAAGTTGACAATCTTCTACAAGAACAAGATATATGACTGCCGGTGCCGTCATTGTTACGGCTGAGAATATTACACCAGTGTCTGCTACAACAGCGGATACCGAGTAAACAATTACATCAATGATAGCCATGCGCGTACGGTATTTTTTTAATTTGTACTGTGAGTTCGTCGATGGTACTCTTTATTTTTTTTTTCTACTTATTCCATAATATCTGCTGTCTGCGTTTGAGATTTTCCATAGTATATTAGTATTAAGTAATTAATTGAGGTGTTTCAGCAACAAATTACAGACACCACCAGTAGGACGCTGCGGTTAATTTTTTCTCATATTGTTCCAGTATTCACGTTTCATCGTTATCTTTATTTAACACAATAGACACGGTCCCAGAAAAAATCATCGGTTGAATCAAACCATGGATACGTGGAAAATATCCCAAATTTTGCAGTGCTGAACACGGACAGCCTATACACACCAGTGACTTCCGCGGTGTGTTTGATAGTGTTATTTTGCTGTGACCATGTTGCTGATCCTGATGATACTATATATACCACGTTGATGATCTGCTTGTGAGGAATTTTAATCACATTGGTTTTATTAACAATATTAGGAATTCCACTAATGATATCGTCGAGTTTTGTTTTAACTTCAGAAAGTTTTATATCGACAGCGAATGGACTTCCGAAGAAATCTTCGGCGGTTTTATTAAGTTTTTTAAAATTTCTGCGAGCATTTAAAAACATATTTACGTGAACGTCATATTCAGATCGCAACGTGGTTAATTTATCGTCGATTGTAGTATCTTTAACTTCTAAATATTTCATTGTTGCGGCATCTTCATCACTTGTTGGTTCTCTTTAGACAACGATTTTATTTCTATTCATGTTGAGTTTGCCTGTCATTGTATTACCCGTGGTTTTTAAAGGATCAGCAACACTTTTATAATTTCATCTCTGATATTTGCGATTGATACATTTGAATCTGTTATTCTTCTCACGTCAGTAAATACTGGACTATTATCCGTGGTAGCATCGAGAACTCTACGAATTATGTCGATCCACATAATATTACTCGTCTTTAAAACGCCGTATTTATCCTGAAAAATAACAACTTCATCCCAGTCAACTCCAGATAAGTTCATAAAACAGCAAGATCATCTCTGGTAGCATACTTCGATATTCGATAAATCGATATCATCTTTTGTCTTGCCAGTGAAAGCATTGGCAGAGGATCTTCCATAAATATCAATCATTATACTTTAAGGTCTGTTTAAAACGTTGGACAAAGATGTATACTCGTGCACGACTTTATGAGGTGGTATTAAGGACATTGACACAGCGTTGACTACAGCGAATACTTCAGGGCCACATGCTGGCGGATCTGTTATTGTCTGTGTTGATAATGTTGAATACCAGATTGAAATATTTTGCATGTTGCTCACATATTTTACAAATTCTTTTGGTGGCGCCAACCCATACGAATCGAAATAAACAATTCCACGTGGATCAATCGCGTATGCACCCCAATGAGTACCCGGACCAGAACTTCCATCGAGATTAATGATACCAGTTTTAACATTGTTTGGTTTGTGCAGTAACTGATCACGCATAAAAACACCTCTGAAGTTTTTGATGTTTAATTACGCAGCAGCATCGTGTAAATCAAAATTGGACATAGGAAGAATCAACGAAGTGTCCCCGGCAGTCTTAGACCTTTTCCGCACCATGAATGAGGAGTTCATGGCAGTCTTAGACCCTTTCCCTCTTTTTCTTTTAGAATTTTTATTCCTTTTCCTGTTGCTTTCTTTAATTCCATCCCAGCAGCAGTCCCAACAGCACCAAGCGCAGCTGCTTTTGTAACAGCTGGGGCTGCAGCGGCTATCAACGCTGGTATAGCTGCGAGAAGTGGAAATATGCCACCTGTCTTGGCGATGCCTTTAATGGCACCCGCAGAAACACTGAGTCGTCTGCCGGTCTTTGATTGTTTGGCTTTATTGAAGTGCTTGAGTTGACGTTCTGATAATGATAGCCGATTCGGACCACCTGTGATCTGTTCTCGCTTTAGTGATATTTTTATTCCACAGTTATCTTTTGATACTGATTGTAGTTTTTTAATCTAACCAGGAGTCAGACTGACACTATAATATCATCAGCGATTTAATTACATGTTTTCTACGGGGGCATCAATAACTTTCATTCGTCCACCAACACCTTCAAGTAGCATTGTTTTATCGCTGAGTATAACAGCGATTGCTCTATAATTAGCAATAGCTCCTCTTGTCACACAAGCTCAAAAGTGTATATCAACGACAGAATGCCTAAATAAATCCAAGTGCTCAAGCGGAAAGTAATAGATCGGATACAAAGTTGTAAAACCTAGCTGTGATATTTGTAAACCAGAATCAACATTTTGATCACGCCCCATGAATGACATTAAACGATGATATACACGCGCTACATGATTTTGATCAAAATTTAACAAAATATCCTCAGCTGGTTCTTAATTTCCATTTATTCTCAGTGAAACCTCAGAAATACCAAGTCTGTCAAAGATCATTATGCTTAGTGTTTGTGAGTTTACTAGTGCAGCATCCTGGAGAATAACAAATATATGCCGCGGTGCAGAAACACATTGCTGTGATGCTATATGCCATGTAAATAAACCATTAATTGTACTTTGAACACGATCTGTGGTCATCGTTAACCATCAGCATTTTGATTTACCACCTTGACTCATAAAAGAGAGTAAACGTTCTTATTCAGGTATTGTTGGAGTCATTGTTGGCATCCACAATGAAAGTTTTGTCAGAATTACTTTACCAGCATCGCCAGCAGGTCGCCATATTGCATCATCGTCTGTAGCTTTTCGCACGAGTACAACTGTATGCTTGGCTCCAAAAATAACCTTTCTAACATTTCTACAAAATACAAAGATGTGTGTCAGTGGAATTGCACATGAAAATCTTCTACTTCCATCTTTCAACATTGATCGACGTGCTCTAAATCCTAAATTAAAATCTACATCAACATTAATAATCATGTTTTCCACATCCGCGTCGGCTTTTCTGACAAAGTTTCTTGCGCGTCCTGTTTCATATTGTCGGTACTCCGGAAAATCAGAAGTATCCTTTACAAACATTATTGATGGACCAGGTGATCTTGAATAATCGTCGCTGTATTTTGCAAGACTAAGTATTGTTGAATCGATTCAATATTTTTCTCCGTCAATCATGTAAGTAGCGCTGACAAACAACGTCATAATGCCATTATTAACAAAACCAACACTAAAATCAGCTCCATATTCAGTATTATCTGTTTTTAAGATCTCACCTTCTACTTCAATAAATGCTTCAGTGGGTAAGAAATATCTGTTAGTATCTTGAACTTGCAGCTCAATTCACCCACGCTGATTTGGCTGTCGTGCGTCATACGAATAATACTGATAATCGCGCACACACTCGTCTTTGAGTACTGGTGCGTCCATATCAAATGCGGGATCAGATATACGTTTGAACATCTTTATTATATTTGTTATCGTCTAACACGAAAACCACATCACGCTATTAAATTTGCAGTTATATTTTTTCTTTTTCTGATAGTGCTACACCAGCCAACTCTGCTAGTTTTTGATTCGCAACTTGATTTATTATTTTACTAACATTTGCAGGCATCACTTCAGTACTGGGTAATTTTACTGGCTGAGATTTTCGTCGTTATAATCGTGGTAGTCTATCTTTGATTGCTGTGAATGCTTTGCTAGCAATAACACCAACAACACCAAAACCTTTTTCACGAACAACGTCAATAGCTTTCATCCCCAGTTTCTTTACAATCGGTATTGCTCTTGGAGCTTTCCTTCTGAATAGACCTTGAACAACATCACCGAGTCCATCACCGTAGATCGCTTTATATGTAGGTAATCTCGAATTTGTCGCCCTGACCATTACAGGTCCACGTTGAGCATTATACATACTCATCTTATTTCCTTGTCACTGGTCTAATTGCATACCCTCAATCACTGTGGTAATCATCGGCGATTTCATCAATAAGGGACCGATAAACATTAATATATACGATACCGCCTGTAAATAATCTCTGAGAAATAGCAGCTGCTTCATTAATGATTTCTGGAGAATTATTACCAGCTAGTTTTCCGCCAATCAGAATTTCTAGTCGTTCATCATCGGCGAGAACGTTATTGGGACATGGAGCAATAAGACCACTTCCTTGAGCAACAAGACCACTTCCAGTTGTTTCTTTCTTACTTGGTGAACGTGATTCCCTCTTTCGTCTAATTTCTTCAGATTCCAAATCTTCTTTTTGTTCCCTTTCTAGTTCAACCTCTTTAAGTTTCGACTTTATTGCTTTTTCTTTTCGTATTTTTGATTGTTTATCTTCTTCAAGTTTTGACTTAATTTCTTCTTCTTTTTGTCTCCTTTCCTGAATTTTTTGTCTAATATGCTCATCTACTGCCTGGTTAAAGGTGTCAAAATCATTAACATCTTCCTCAGATCTGATTTGCTGAGTATTAGTAGCGATCCGATATGCATCCCTAATCCAATCGGCAGATCTCATAAGTTTTTATATGTTCTGGTTTTACATACTTATCTCTATCGCGATATCCAAACGCGGCAATATCAAGTAATTGGTCTGGGTCCTTGATAGCGGCAATACCTTCCGGCATAAGTTTATTTATGACGTTAATTCAGCCTCTTGGCTAAGGTCGTGGTCGAACTTCAGGTGGTGGTTGAGGAGGTTGCCCGGGTGGTGGTTGAGGATTTTGAAGACGGCCAGCAATATCAACAGGCAACGTCTCAAGAGCTTTTTGTGTTGCCTCAGTTTCTGTAACAATTTTTTTTTTGTTGGTTCGACAATTGGTTTAAATAATTGTTCTGTACCTTCTGCAAATTCCACCTGATACTCCTGACGCGCTTGTAATTTTTGTTTGACAGAATTACGGATGAAGATATTTGTTAATTGCCTCTAGTCGCTCTCGAGTTAATCCAGCCGTGTAAGATTCCATTACTGATATAACAATGATTTATTTACAACAGCAGAGAGGGTGACGATCAATAGTGAGTGATCGAAGAGTAAACGAATACGCCATAAGAATGAAAACAAGCGCGAATATAAAGTAACAGAATAAGCTAACCCAATTTAGAGAGACTCTCGATCAGTTAGAGGCTTTGGTTGGTGTTATTGACCTTGTATTTCACTTTCGTAGGAAGCTTTAGTTTTCGTAAATAACTTCTCCAGCAAAATTGCCTGTTCACCCTCTCTGCTGCTCACTAAGACGCATGCTATAGTAGTATGGAAAATGAGGATACTAGACCTAACATAGGACAGACCTTTTATCTCACCGGATGAGGTTTCTGGACCACCTGAACTATGAGGTGATGCATGGGGTTTCAGGACCAAACGTATGAAATCCTTTGTATTTTTTAATGTAAAAAATGTGGGTTCAGTACTAAATGTGTATGAAACCCATTGTATTCTAATTGCAAATCCATAGGGGTTATGGACCACTGGGTGGTGATCAGCTCGATCCTAGTTCTGTGCTACTATGTGCATGTTAAACGTTTATTTTCAGTATAGGCAATGGATCAGGCATCTTCGTTTCAAATAACTTCATTTCCAGAGGCGTCAGAGCTACCGCCATGACAGGGGCCATGGACATCAGCGTCATCCGAACTGGATGCGAGCGTCAAAGACGAAATCGACGATATTTTGAAACGTTTCGATGCGTCGGTGGCGATGCCCAATAAGGATCTGAGTTATATCCCAGAGACAAATGTTTTCGGAGGAGGAACAAGAGAGGCAAGAAAATCACTAGCGGAGGAGAAGGTTTTTAGCCATCAGAGACCCACGCAGCAACACAAGTTGCAATATCATATGGGGAATACGCTCAAACGTTTTAATCTGACTGAGGCACAACGAGATCAGTTTTGTCATTGAATTAACCTGGTCACGAGTGCTCCACTTCCAGGTCGCATGCAATTCATTAAGTTTGATTATGTGTTCAGGCGTATTTTTGAGTTGATGAGATTACCAGAGCAGGCTGCGAAATGCAAACCCGTTTCTGGCAAAAACATGTCAGCAGCGTACTATACGATTATTTCGGAGGCACTGGAACTGGCGACAAGTGTCTCCGAGACGCCAGGGTCTAAAACGCCGCCGTCAAGATCCATGAGTTTGTCGAGATAAGGAAACCATTTGACGAGAGATTTGTACCATTGGGTCGAAATGACTTTTTCGATCCTGAAAACATCCTGGACGGTTTTCGGTAATTCCTGCTCGTAAAAGGAACCTTCGATGGACTCGCCTGAAGCATCTTTAAGCGTATGCGTGACAGGCATTGTTTTCTTTACTGTATCCTTCACAAACACTTCCTGTCCAGTTGGGTGTGTATCATTTCTCAAACGTGCTTTTTTGTCAGCTGATTCTCAGGTGGCCACACACCTTAAATTTATGCCAAAAGGCATCGATCACTTCCTGTTTTTGGTCTCCCTGAGACGCTTACATTGGGCATCAATTTGATATTTCTGTGCTTCGTGTGATTGTACTGGTTTAAGATCTCAGGCCAAAAAATTTAAATACTGGTTGGTATTATCGCTGGTATATGTCTTCCACATGCTCTTTTTCAGAGTTCTATTAAACTTCTGCACAACTGCAGCTTTGACATGATTGTGTGTGCTGTCTAAGTAAACGTTATTTTTGGAAGCCAGTCCGAGACGGTTTTATTGTAAAATTCGCTGCCGTGATCCACCCACAATTTTCTGGGTTCTCGTGCATCCACAATGCTGTCCAATGCATCAACGATAGAGTACCCATTTCTATTTTTCGGTGGAATTAATCAGGCGTACTTTTTAAACACGTCGAGGACCGTCAGAAAATACTTGCCATGATCGTTATACAAACTGTAATCTCTCATGACGAGATCCCCTGACCAGATGTCGTCTACCGTCACAAGAATAACCCCACGGCGTGAAAAACGCTTACACACAGGTTTGGGAAACTCTTCCACCAGCAGCTTCATTGCCGGTGTCTTCGACGCTGCTCACGTCTGAAAGACAACAAAAAACCTATGTTTATTCCCTAAGATACCACGCACGAGAGAGCGATCTACTCGTTCCCTAAAATTTCTCGGTTTGAGCTTCTTTAAACCCATCAGCATGACCTCATCGTATCCATCTTTGTCGTCGGGATGATCCCTGTAACAAATATCATGCTTCAGCGCAATGGCTTCCACGCTGTTTAAAGGCTCCAGACGAGGATCGTTTTCGTCGTGGTGTTTTTCCAGTGGATTCCACGGCGTGTACATATGTCCTGGTAACATCCATTCACATTTGGGTCTGGGGAGTTTTCTGATGAGTTTATGGATGTTTACCGCGCCCCCGAGGATCTAGTGTTGACCACATCCACCCACACGTAGATTTCGCTGTATCCGAAGATCCTTGCAGCTCGTGTCCAGATCGCAATGTCTTCAGCAACACCGATGCATTTTTTATACATAAATGGTACACTAAGACATTTTCACGATCCCGTCACGACCCGCACGATCTGCGAGCTTTTCGCTCCACACACTTCACAGAACGCTTTGACCATGAGGTGACTATTTTTGGTCATCACCTCCACTGGATTTCTGCTGACCATTATAGCTGTACACTTGAGATATCACGAGTTCATGATTGTGCTATACCTAATGCATTAACTAAACAAATAGGTTATTTTCGCAGTGATAAAACTGGTTCAACAGGCGACGTTCCGTGGTATCTCTCCTGGATGTACTGGATGCAGTAACAGTCACACCTATTGTCATCCACATGCTGAATCTGTAACGAACTGTACACAGCACCGCGATGACCTGTTAGTAGGTACCGGAGCATCCTCGTCGGGAATCAATAAGTTTAAAGAATCGAATTGCATTGGTTCATTCACCACAGCGACCAAGTGAGTTGCAGATCCATTGTAATAATTTTGGAGGTTATTCACGCAGCTCTCGTGGGTCTGATCTGATCGGGTAACTGATCCTTAGAAAAGACTTCTGAAATTGTGGACGCTCGGCGCTAACTCTCTCTCTCTCTCTCTCTCTCTCTCTCTCTCTCTCTCTCTCTCTCGATGTCAAAGTCGGATAGGCAGCTTTGCAGTTAACTCCATTTTCTTTTAGTCTCTGGGAAATGCCTTTCCCACGTGTAGTTTCAGGAAGCTGGAGCCCTCTTCCGATGCCGAGGAATCCTGGAAGGAATGTTTCAGCAATTCCGGCTAAGAGGGCAACTGAGACACATACAATTTTATCATGAGTCCTTTTCTGGCTGTGGCATGTTTATCGATCGACGCAGCCTCGAGTCAGCATGAGCTGATCAGGTTCTGATAGTGCAGCCGAGCTCAGCGTGATCGATACTGTTTGTTGTTTTTTTTCCGAGCGTGTACAGCCGTATTTTCCTTTTCCTGAGACAACAGCGTTAATACTAAGGTACGTTGAACTTGGTTTATTATATTACAACAGATGTAATTATTTTTAATTTTTACGATTTCTGTTACTAAAACCACCTGAAGAGGTTACAATGCCAAGTTTTGGACATGCATGACGCACGTTACTGTGGGCAACTCCTTTGCCCGTCACCACCGTCATGTGAGCTGTTCCAGAAACTGCTCCTGATGCCGCAGCGAAACTCAGGGGAATTAATACAATGCTCATCAATTGGAATTTTTGAGACGATTGGAATGGTTTGACACGTCGAAATACAAAATGGGGTACAAGGCTGCGAAAAACTCAAACGATACCTGTGAGCCACTCACACGTCCTGGTATTTCTTCATGACCTCCATGAGCGTCATCTCACGCGGATGTACTTTCTCGAGACGGTGTTGAAACTACACTCGAGTGCTCGCTCTGGATACTGCCTGGAATTGATGAGGACGTGAATTCGGCTCAGACAGAGTTTGTCGAAAATATGATTGTTTGCGGTTTGGTCTGTGCGCCCTGTCGTGGTAGCTTGCTGTCTGGTTTCGTTTACAATTTTCACGACGTGGTTCGCTATGCCTGATGAAACTTCTGCATGTAAATCCGGTGTTGCTCGAGGTAAAGCTTTTTGCTGAATCTCGCCAGGTTGGACTCTAACTCGAGGGCATGGTACATCGAGGAAGTGATTTTAATCATCCACAACGCGAGTCAAGTCATGGTAAACTGACCTTTGGCAGGCGCTCCAGCCCCACCGGCCCTGTGCATGTACTGGACGAGAGAATCTCTTTCCAATATCAGTGTCTGCTTGACGCGTCTGAACACGGTGTGGATATCGTGGCACACGCAGAAATTCTGCTCAGAGGAAGCATATTGCAAATTTCTCAGTTCGAATCGGTGAGATCTCTACGTGTGGCAAGTTCTTGATTGCATGTGGCCTGACGTGCAGAGGCAAAATAGGCTCTGAAATTAGCTCCGTTGAGAGCATCGCCGTTACCGACACCGGAGGAACCATGAGGAGAATCCTGAGCATGGGTGGAAGAATCAGAGCGGACTTCCTGGTCTGGTCGCTGGTCAGTCTCTGGCGTATTCTCACGCCGTGTCGTCGGAGGACATGGAGGCTATGACAAAACACGCTCGGGAACGTTTTCCGTAATAGTCAATACAAGTTCTAACTTAATTATGGAATCGCCAAACTTCAGCACGGGCACACAGACTATTAGCAACGTTGGGATCTACACCGGGCTCAGTAAAGGATTGAGCATGATCTATTACTTTTTGGAACCTCAGGGAGGTTTGTCGGGGTCTATCGATATACGTCAGGAGCTTACTCGTCCGTCACAGCGCAAAACAGCGATGAAGGGCTCAGAGTCACTAGTAGTACGTCCCAGGCATTGATGACATTCACCAACTCGTGAGTCACGTTGTACGTGATTCCCGACGACTTGATCAATTACGGTAACACTCAGGCGATATCGTATTCTCAGCTGAACACGTTTGGAGGTCTTAAATTATCAACTACCAGAGGTACTCTCGTTTGAACTCTCAACGCGGCGACGGGAGCCTAATACGTGGTTACAGATTATCCGCCCGGAGAAAACAGCGAGGTATCCGTGAAAATATAAGTGGACACGCACGGGGTCAGAAACAACACCGGGCACATTAAAACGCTCACACACAAAACACCGGAAATCCACTCTCGGAGATGCCTACAAAAATGAAAGCACGGTGAGGTCAAATGTTTTCACCTTTCCGCTGGACGCATGCGACAGAAACAGCTGACAGACGCCATCGACAGGTATTTTTCTGTGTTTAAGTTTTCTAAAGACAGAAAATTGATGCGGTTAGCTAAGGACATCGAAGGGCTCGTTCAAACCATCATCCTGGAACTACATCCTGGAATCTTCAATGTCATCGTGAAAACCGGATACATCAAGCGGTGTAAGTTTGCACGAAATGAAGACGATGACGCGAATTTTAAACATTACGACTGCATGCATAAAGTGGTACCGAAAAAAAACGACTTAGCGGAAATAGAAAACTGCGTGATGCCGTAGACAAAAGAAAATTTTTCACCATGCCGGATTAGATTATGAAGATGTGGACGTCATTGGGGCGGTGAAGGCGCTAGACGAGCGATCCGGTAACGCTCCAGACGAGGATACAGTAGAGGTTACTGAACCGCCGGTTTTGAACCCAACAAAGACATGGAGGAGCTGTTTTACGGGATCACGTACAACGTGCCTGAAAAAAAAGTGATCCAGATGTAGCGGCGTATACTTATCTGGAACATTTTCATCCAGGTTAAATTGAACAGGAATTGAGAAGTGGTTTTAAGAAAGAGAGTGTCCTTTCGCAGGAAAATTGTGAATCTTCCAAAGGAAGTTCCGGAGCTGCTGGAGAAAACTAATGATCGAGAAAAATATCTCAGCAAATACTGGAGTGACTGGCTTCCACGGACAGAGATTTTATGTTTTCAACCATACAAGCATTCCAAAAAAAATTAAATAAACCTCAACGTTGAGAAAATCACTCTGCTTTATATTACCTTTACAAATATCACCAAAAAATACCTTTTCTGCAGCAAGAGATTACGGTTTATTGCAAGTTATGGACGCAGAAAGACACTTAGACTATCTTGACCTGCAGGCTACTCCTCAGACGCTAGCGGATCTTGACAAGTTAAATCAGCTAGATAAAATAATAAAAGATTTAAACAAATACCCATCGTAGGTTTGTGCAGAGTACTGCATGGATCTAGGGTAAAAGCAGATAAGGCTAGTAAACACGTTAAGTTTTAATAGAATATTTTCCTCACCTTGAGCTGCTTGTACAGAGTTTGTTCGATTCAGAAGCATAATATGAGACCGATCATCGATTTTAACCACATTGACGAACATTTATCTGCGGAGGACCGGTGAGAACTCGAATCGTACTACCACTACTACCATCGAAAGTCAACGTGTACAAACACGCGTATCGGCATCATCCACGCTTACTGTGGATTTTCGCATCAGTGATCAGGGATCGTCTCCACGGGCGGTCATACTGATTTTATCCGGAGCCGGATTGGCATTACAAACGGTGGTCAAGCGGATGGAGCACGCGTTGGAAATCAGAAAAATATAATACCAATCATGCTTTTCTGGCGTATCAGTATATTCTTGGCAAAATCCGGTCGTACATGCGTGGCGGTAAATTCGACATGTCCCTGCTGACTCGAAAGCTGAGAACACTAGATGACATTCTGATCGATCTGGTATCGATGTTGCTGCGTCGTTTCGAAAAGAACTACGACCAAAAAATTTCACACACCCCATCGGAAGGAGAAAACCATGTTTATGTTAAGCTCTCGTTTGATTCTGCTTCACAGATCATATTTTCTCCTGAAAACTCAACCCAGCTTGTTCGATCACGTAGCGATATTTTTTCTGAGGATGTACTTCATGTTTCCTTATCGTCATCAGCTTAAACGGAATGTATGCGACGTTGTTTTCCTCCGGTTAAATCATGTTGCTGTCGTAATCACAGAGCACGTTTTGGGGTTCGTGTACAGGATCACTTCTGTGTCCAGACCCTGCTGAAGTAATCTGAGCCGCTCTGACTCGTCAGAGTCCTCTCGAAAGTAGTCCTCGCGAAAGTAGTGATCGCCAATAAACAGCACGATACCGATGGTGAGTGGGGTTTTCGTGTAACGGCAAAAGTCGCGACGATGAAATTTCTTGTCGTACCGGGGTGTGAAATTCAGTTGGTTTTAAGAGCACTTGCGAAAGACCGCTTCGTTCAGCAGACCCTTGGATGCGATCGGAGATACGGCCAGACCCGATAGCACCTGCAGGTAATAACACTCTTGCATCATTCCCACGTGTCTCACAAAAGAACACTTAAACTCGAAGAGAACAATCTGGTGATCCGTCACGATGTCCCCAACATGGAAGTAACGGACACCTGGGCTCGCGTTGTCGACGCAGATGTCGTGGTCCACGATAATAGTTCTCAGCAGCTTCTCCTTGTTTAGTCACAACACAGGCTCGAACATCGATCCTAACAGGCACAGTGACGTTGTCTAAACGATCTTACCTCCGGGCGAGGTTAATTGTTTCGTCACGATAGAATCGATATAGCCAAAAGGGCAGCATCCTATGACAGTAGCCAGCTCGGATCCGCCCAGGGTCGTCTCCATCACCTGATACCACTCCATTGACTTTTGCCTGACGCGGTGACGCGCAATAAATTCATTGAGTTTCTCGTGCAAATCTTCGTCCATTATGTTTATTTAAGTCATTCTCTAATATAAAATATGCCTGTCTACGACTACGACGAAGTGTTTATCACCGACATGATCTCGCACAACCTGGACATATTGGACGAAGCCAAAGCGATCATAGTGAGAAACAACGTTCCTGTGACTTTAGAACTCACCGCGATGAGAGCCATGGGGGTGGCGCGCAGGCAAATCTTGCTCACGCTAGAACAGCGGCGAGAGCTTTCCAAAAATCATGTCATCGGGGTCATTTACGACGAAGATCTCATCCGGAAGTTCTGCATGACATGCATTGGAACTTCATACTTAAATAAAAAAAAAAAATAAAAAAAAAATAAAAAAATTATATTAAAATTATCGCAGTCTTAACATGCAGAGACGTGGCCGAAAATACCCTGTACCTCACCTATGCCATCGCTGAAAATCGTAAAGATCTCGAGGATGCCATCGTGATCACCAACCATCTCAACATCGACAACAGCGTGCCGCGCACGCTCACTAAAGTGGTTGCCATAGGAATAGATCTCGTGCTGCTAAGGGCGGCATAAAGAGCTCTACGACAATGGCATACTCAATATCGTCTACGAAAGAAAGCTCCTCGTGAAAAAGAGCATCTCCTGTATGCATCGAGAAGAGCTCATCAAACTCATAGACGGGGCATCATTATCGATCTATGAATCTGAGATGGTTAAAATAAAATTGTTGTCTAAATGATCTCGTAACCACTAGGAACAAGGCTCACGTCATTTTGGTGGTTTTTTGCGTCTCGATGTCGCTGGCGACAAAGGCTGTAATCCTGTTGTTGCTGTTGTTGTTTCATGATCGCGGTATCTTTATTATGTGCTAGGTAGTCGTAGATGATCGATGTGGTTTTCTTGATCTAGTTACTTTTTCTTACTTTGTCATAATACCCTTTGTCCGCCTTGATGTTTCGGTTGTCGCAGTTCTTAACCACTTGTCAGCTTCCACGAATACCAAAGCCACATCCTAGGCATGACTGAGGTCCTTAGCTTCCTTTTTTCATGATCCTGTTGTGCTCTACACAGTATTCACTTCTGCAGGTTATATTTCACCACTACGTCGTGCAGTGAAACAACCAATGATATCTGGTATTTCCTTCTGATGACATTTTCCTTTTGCTATATTATTATTAACAGAACTTTTTTTATCTCTAATTCGTAAATTACAAACAAGTAAAGAAATAGAAAAGTGACAAGCAATTAGAGATATATCTTAAAAGTATATAATATCAGAAAAATAAATTTATCTGAACCGTTGCTAAAATGATGAAGAGAAGGAAACGTAGAGTTAATGTTATACCCATCCCCAGACAAAATTTCATTCTACGAAACGATTGATCTGCCGTCTGAAAGATTTACGTTGGGATCACCCAGCGACAAGCACATTTCCCCAGGCCGAATGCTACGTTGGATGAACTCATAGCGCAGATACGTGAATTGCTGCGGACGTTCTCTGGAGGTGATCTCGAGACGGATTTTAACCGTCTCATAGACCGAGAGATCATCACCCCAGAGCAGTATGCGAAACAATTACGCGACGAGTACAAGGCGCTCTCGGGGAAAACCACTGCATATACCAAAACGAGCTAAGTGTTAATAAACAATTGCTACAGCGACTGCTGAAGCCGACCATCAATCGAGAACTTCAGAGACATACGGAAATCAAACTTCGTATTGGTTTTAACGTTCATTTCACAAAAAAAAAAAAAAAAAACAAACGACGTCTGGTTGAGACCAACCTCAGTCATCGTTTCTCGCAGAGAGAATTTCAGTGCGATCGTCGACATCGTTTGGTCGTTTATCCAACGTTGCACAGAAGATTACCAGAAGAGAAGAGAAGATCGGCGTGGATCTTTGTTACAGTGAACTCGGTCACGTTGCAAACGTCGAAATATCAGCCGCTGCGTGGATGTAAATATGTCCAACTCCCCAAAAAGATTTCAGTGATTAAAGCATGTGTGAACTTTAAAAACAATGACGATCACTGTCTGGACTGGGCGATGATCTACGCGTTGTATCCTGCTGCGGATCTTGTGAATCGAGTCTCCAAATACAAGCCGAATTTTGATCGCATCAAAACAACATATTTGCAGTTTTCAGCTGAGGTCAAAGATAACCCCAAAATTGGAAGCACTAAATCATCTGTTGATCAACGTCTTTGGCTTAGAAGAAAACAAACCTCTGATAAAAGATTACACTGTCTACCCGCTGCTGATTTCAAAATCTGCTAATCAACACAGCATCGATTTACTTTACTATTAGTCGCATTTCATCTGGTTCAAGGATTTTAGTCGTTCGTGCCGCTCGCAGTAAACCAAACACGATAAAAAGGCGCAACTCTGATATCAGTTTTTTGCAATGTTTCTCACGGCAGGAAAAGATGAAAGAGCACGTGGCTTCATATTTTTGTCAGGAAACACAGGCTGTTTTCAGATGCCTGAGGAGGGGAAAATAGTTCACAGTTTAAAGTCTCAAAACAGAAAATTTGCTCAGACTTTCATATCGTGCTTGATTCGGAAAGGTTGGAGGGGCCTCATCCTCATTAAGAACGACCATTTAACAAAGGTGGAGCAGAAGCACGTGCCGTGCGCGATCGGTTACAAGACCTGCTGTAGTGTCGATAACATATTGTCATCTTCGTATCGACATCATGGTGATCATGATTGCGTCGTCTGGTTCTTTGAGCAGCTATTATCCGAGTACAAATGCATCATCGACATCAGATCCGCTCAAGCCAGAACAGCGACGGAAGCACAGGTCAGCGGTTCGTTGTCACATTTGCGAAGATTAATTCAAACCGCACGATAAGAAAGTCAGTGACCACTGTCGCATCACTGGACTTTATCGCGGCACCGCTCATGACCAATGCAACCTCCACTTCAAGGATGCAGATTTCATTGCAGTGATAGCTCATAATCTATGAGGGTATGATGGACACTTTTTCGTGGCGGCGCTAAATCATTCGCGGGTAAGAGAACTGTTACAATTCGTCCGAACCAAAATCAGGTGCATTCCTAATAATTTTGAAAAGTACACGTCGTTCTCGGTTGGACCCTTCAGGTCCATAGACAGTTTCCATTTTATGGCGGCGCCATTGCATGAACTGGTCAAACATTGTCCTGCCTTTGTTCACCTCGATGAGGTCGATCCGGAGAAAATAAGTTTGCTCAAACAAAAAGGAATTTTTCCTTACGAGTACATCGATGGCTGGTAGCTGTTTGATGAAACTTCTTTTCCGCCCAAAGACACGTTTTATTCCCACTTAAATCTGTCCAATATCACCAACGATGAATACGACAGAGCACTGTTGTTGTGGCAAAAATTCGGTTGCCAGACTCTCGGGGATTACCACGGTGTGTATCTGAAAACGGACGTGCTGTTACACGCGTCGTGTTTCAAAATTCAGGGAAACCTGCCAGAAACATTACAGGCTAGACCCGCTCTTGTACGTCTTCGCGCCTGGGCTGGCATGGGATGCACTGCTGAAATCGAGTGGTGTACAGCTCAAGTCTTTAGAGACCCAGGAAAAAAACGCGCCGTGGCCGTCGAATCCAGAAAAAGAAAACATGTCTGAAACTCGACAAGCCCGTGTACGTTGGAGCCGCCATACTCGATCTCTCCAAAATGCTCATGTCGAGTTTCCATCAAGTTGCCGTATGGTGACAACTCTCATCTGCTCATGACCGACACCTATTTGCTCGTCTACGAGATTCACACGGAGGATCTTTAACAGGATATGTTTGACAACAAATAACTTTTCGATCTCAGCAATTACCCACAATATAGTCTGTTTTACTTCGCAGACAATAAAAAGGTCTCAGGAAAGTTCAAGGACGAGTGTATCGGTGCACCCATTGCGGAGTTTATTGGACTGCGTTACAAAATGTACTGTATCAAACTGGACAGGGGCGCGATGAAAAAAAGGGCCAAAGGCATTAAAAATGCTGTCGTCAGTAAAACTGCCACGATTGATCAGTACCGGGAGGACCTGGCTGGTTGTCTCCATTATTACACGATGAAAACTTTAAATCAGACTGACACATGATTTCTATGTTGCTGGTCAACAGAAAGAGCTTATGCATCTTCGATGATAAACGATATTGCTCCGATGGCGTTTCAATGTTGGCGTTTGGGCATATAAACATCAGTTCCTGTGATGTAAACATGCATCACCTCAACGTTTATGTTCAGTCATTATCACCACTACTTATTCTAGAACTAGCATGGTACAGAACCTACATCGATCTGATAGCCACCCAGTGGTCCAGAACCCCCATGAGTTTCTCATTAGAATACTTTTCGTACAGAACCCACGTTTTTAACATTAGAAATTACATTGGATTTCATACGTTTGGTCCAGAACCCCACATCTTATTAGATAACACGGGTCTCCTACGTTTGATCTAGAGTTCCCATGCATCACTTCGTAGTTCAGATGGTCCAGAACTATTATCCCATAAGATAAAAGGGCTCTCCTACGTTTGGTCGAAAACCCCATTTGACTACTACTTATGCTACAGTCCAATTTGTATTGTTTTAATGTTCTTATTTGTAATATACTCATGACGATATAACACCACTTGATTAAAACAGAACTCAATCAAAGGGGGGTGGTATTTATTGTAAGATGTAAATACTGTCCCGTTCAATTAAAGATTTAATGAATTTCAATTATAATTATAAAGTAATAAAACTCTCCGTTATGCTTGTTTTACTTGTTTATGTTTCCAGACAAA
>JAECUM010090816.1:0-19647 GCA_016617855.1 Megalonaias nervosa
TGCATTCCTTGTGTTAATTTATAATACCGTTAAGGTGATTTCATGTTGTCAGAAATTTCGTCGTGCTTTATTGATAAAACTGCAGACTCCTGTGGTTTAGTGATCTGTCATGCACAAGCATCACTTTGATTCTTGCAAATGGAAAGAGGGATGTTGGAGAGGAGTAAAGCAGCTGAAGTAAGAAATTGATGTAATCTGTTGATGTTTAATTCATAAGTGACATTTTTTGGCAATCAAAGTAAAATCATTATTGCGAATGTGACGAAATAAGGAAGCTTATGTAGCAAATGCAGTCAGATCCTCGCACCGTTACCGAACCTATATTGTTTAAATCATTTATACAGATATGCAAAAGCCACGGAGCTTGTACCAAGATTTTGAGGATAATTTTTAGGTCGCAATATATAGGCCTACTGTACGACATTTTGCACTGTAACTAAAATATGGTTTAACACTTTGTGTATGTACCATACCTATTTACTACTCGTTTTCTGTTTATGATATTTGCATGATCCACGATGTGCCAACGGTGTTATTCCAGCATCGTGATACAGACAACAAAACTTATTTAACATGAACATTTTTAATCATATGACCCCATCCCCAAGGCTTACAGAAAATACTTCTTGACATTATTTCTTTGGATCAATACTTTTTCTTTAGCGCATATGAAAAACTATACAAATGTGAAGTTGTGGCTAAAAGTCGCTATGCCTATAAATCAAAACATTCCTCAGAATAATGTTCCCTCATTTAAAATGCGAGTCACTTTTAAAGCTCAGATAAAGAACAGTATAAAGAGGGAGCACTGCTTAGCAGATGTACCTTATTTTTGTATGAGACGTACATGACTGGAAAGCATGAGCTGGGGGTTGATAGTTGTTGTTGTTGTAGGGTTTAACGCGATTTTTCAGCACAAGATAGGCTATACATGGCGGCCAGTATCAATGGTGGAAGAAGAACCAGGGTAACCCCGAAAAGAACCACTGACCCATGAGAAGCTACTGGCAAGTTTTCTCACATACCCACATTGGCTGAATCTGAGAGATCATTATAGTAAGTAAAGCTCTATCGATTATGTGTGTGTGTGTGTATATATATATATGAGAGGAAGAGAGAGAGAGAATAATTTTAAATATGCTTGTCTCCATGATTTGCTGTAATATAAATAGAACAAAAAAAAAATTAAAAAACATATACTGTACCTCCAGAGTTGTACTGAGAGAAGAAAATCCTCAGAATATGCTCTGCATACTTGAGTTTGTTTAAAGAGTGATTACAGGAAAAGAAAACCTTTGGAACTGGACCGGTTTTAGAAGGGCAGTTTAGCGGTTCTTATCTTTACAAAGGGATGAGGTTGTGAAGTTTTTGTTCATTTCACACTTCTCTTCCACTGAGAAATGGTGTTAAACTGAACAAGAACAACATGTATACATTACATTTCCACATTAAAATATGTAATCAAACCATATATTGTTTTTTATTTTAATTTGATCAATTAATCTCTGTCTATATATCTGTTCATCTATTGTATGCATTCATTTATTCATCCATCTGTCTGACCGTCCACTTATCCATTAATTGATACAAACATGGCTTAGAGGAGTCATGCTGTGTTGTGATTTACTTGTATATGTGTATGACAGCTGATATTGTATCTTGTTAAATCACTTAGTTTTTTTTTTAATAAAGGTTATGTGTTGTAGATGTGGCTTGAGATATTATTTTCTAGGTCAATATAATATATAAGAGATACTTTGGCTCTGATACCTGGAAGAGTATGAAAGGGTTGTATCACTGATTACAAGATTCAGATTCATTTTACCTGATAAATTCCCTATATTTACCAGTCTTATATAGATAAAGCTCAAACCTTTGTTGCAGTGCCAGATATATTGTCTAACACTTTATGTTCTGGGTCAGAGGTCAAAGTACATATAACAGCAGCCAACGATGGATGTGGTACAGTTTTTAATATGGTTACATTAAAAGAGAGAAAGTGACTATACTGAAAACATTTTCAGTGCATTGTGGCACTTAAGATCCCACAATCGAGGTGGGATGGGAAGAATCTGTCATGAAGGGGAATTTAGCATTTTTGCTTATGAAGGTATGATGATTATAAAAGGAAAGTTTTGTATTTTATTATGTATCAGTAATTTCACAATAAGTCACTTAATAATTCAGGTACTTATTCACAATACTGAATGTAAGATATATTTTTATTTTCATGTATGGTAGATCATGATGAAAGAAGGTAGAGAATTTGAGGATTTCTTGAAGAAAAGATGACTTCAGCAAGATTTGATTGAGAAAATCCAAGAGCAGAAGGTATTGACTGAGAAATTTGGTGTCGTCCATGATTTCTCTTTTCAGGATGTGAGTAAATGACATGAATGATCTGATTGTATGCATGAGGAACCACTCTGGTAGCATAAGCGATTACAACATCTGCCTTGGATGCAGGTCACAGTTTTGAACCCTGGCAAAGTCATACCAAAGACTTATAAAAAAGGTATTAGCAGCTGCCTCACTTGGTGTTCATCATTAAGAGGTTAGTGTTAGGACTGGTTGGTTTGGTGTAGGGATAATTTGACTGGGTGACACATGAAGCTACATGTCTTCAACATGATGCCTCAGTGCTAGACATCACTATAAACTACCACACTGTAGACATCGTAGCAGTATTACTGCAAAATTGTTACAGCTACGTTAAAATCCAAATCACACACACACACACAAATATTAGGCTATATTTAAATATCAGCTCACTTTGGGCACTGTCTTGATTGATGCTATTTTGATTATAATTGCATTTTTGTCACCTGCCCTTAAACACATTAATGTTACCATGATAAATTGAGTAAATTTAATAAAATGTTCAAACCAGTAGACACATATTTAATACAGACTTCATATAAATTTAGTACCAGTATTATATCTAAGCTTTTGGAGAAGCGTAATTGACACCATTATCTTGAAGATTTATTGGACTTCATTCTTTTTTCGTCTTAATTTGCAAATTTTATCTTGTAACTGTAATAGTTTCAAAGAATAGGACACAATTATGGAACCTTTAAGAAGTCCATTATCTCATGAATTGAGAAGTTTATGAAGTTAAGGCTGTTACCATCATTATTTTGGGTAAATAATACAAATCAGCTGTTAATTTTTTGCATTTTACTGCTGTGTAAAGTGATCCATATTTGTTTCAATTGGAAACCTAAACAATAGAATACAAAGATCCACGTGATTAATATCAAACCTATATAGACCTCCATCTGTCCCTTGTTTGTTAATACTATGCATTAATGGTCTCATAAATGACTTGTCAAATTTGTTTAAAATTCTCAATGAATGATTCTTGGACCTAAACCTTTCAGTTTTGCTCAAATGACATCATTTTCATTTCTCTTATTCTGTCTGTCTCTCTTTCTCTCATGGAAAGAGTTATTTTATAATATATAAAGAAATTTATAGTATATGCAGATAACAACTTTAAAGTCTGCAACATTTACATGTGCAGTCGTCTAAATGTAGGTTATTGGCTGTAGACATATACAAAATTAGCAATAATATAGGTATGCAAGAACTGTCCATATCATGACTGTACACAGTAGCAATGTGAAACAGTATCCTGAAGAAACAAAAGTTGTTTGTCCTATATTTGTCAGATGCATTAGAAAACACTTGTCTTGCCAACTGAATCCTGTCACATTCAAGAAATCAGGAAGAGGTAAATAGAATACCAGCATGAAACTAAATATTTTTTTTTGTTGTGATGACAACAGGCCTAATATGTTATCCATCCTATCATTTTCTGGAACAATCCATGTAAACTCTTCTGATATATATCTCAACTTCCATTAAGTTAGAGAGAGGAACATGCAGGAATACACCACATCCTACTGATCAAATTCGCATTTCAGCCACTTGTCCAGTGATTTCTGAAAAGTCATTTGGCCCCTCTGCATTTTCACATGTCCCAAAATTTCAGTCTCTTGCCTGAACTGGACAAGTTGTATGTATTTTAATCAATAATAACATGTTAGACACAAAAGAATGTACAACATATTTATTTCTTCAAAGGACTTAATATTTTGGTTTGTATTACTGTCAAGGTAGCTTAAATATACTATTTCTTGCTCCAGTATGGTAGCATCCATCAGCAAGAATGGAAATGAAATTAATGGAATTCAGACCTTTTCTAAATTCTTACAAGACGCGTCAATGGACAGAACAAAGTCTGTTGCCCTGGGTTGTTTTTTATAGTTTAAAACCGTTCCTCTCCACATCAAGAAATTGTATTCCATCTTGGGCCGTGTTGTAGGCTATGTTAAAAATTTGTTTTATTTGTTTTGGATTTCATTCTCATTTAGTTATAAAACAGTCATTCCTAGTGGATTGTTAGCAACTCTAACTTCCAGTATTTTCTACACCTGCTGGTCAGTGTCATGCATATACATTTCTGCACAGAATTTTCAAGGTCCAAAACTCACATGAAATGTGCTTCGTTAAATACTGAATTTTTCAGTTCCATTCCCAAATACATTGGCTGAATTTCCAATCTGTGCCAGTTTGGGATATTGTTTGTAATAACTGGAGAACATCTTTTCTCCTACTCAGTAAATTCAAACCATGGATAATTATTAACCCAATGTGTCAGAAAATTTCTTTGTCTCATAGTTTTGTCATATCTGACATTTATTGCTGCCACAGTATCTGGCTTATGTCTCTTTGGAAGAAGTTACATTAAACTCATTGGCAACCTTACATTTTATCCTACAAATTTTTCTAAAATGATTTAGTAAATTCATTTTGTCCAAATAGAAAAGATCACTTCATTTGACAATTTCTTCTCCTAAAGTGATCATAACAAACATCTTGTCTTGTAAATGCAAACACAGACAGCTGCCTTAGTGTAATTATTTGACTTCAAATGCAATATCGCATGCTGAAGTCAATAATCTGTGTAATCACTTAAAAAATTAGCAACTCATTACTGTTATTTAATCAGTTCATAAATGAAAAGGACACTTATGTTGATAAATTGCCTTTCATTCATTTCACTTCATGGTGGATTGAAATCATTTGGTGATCTGCTCATGAGTATCTGTTGAGTAAACACAATAACAAGGTCATTTTAAAAAATGTTATTTCTTCATATCAGATTTGTTTGTTTTAGATGTTTTCATTAGTTGATAATTTGGCCACTTAGCCCAATATGCAGTCAAGCAGTAATATAATTCACACACATGTGAGTTAGATTCATGCATTCTTATGCCCAGAGGACATGAGTGGCTAGATAAAAGTTGATAAAGTGATTTAAGTACAAAAATTTGTGCTTTCCCCCCCAAAAAATCACTTGTCCTGTACTAGGGTGTTGAAAAATTTTACTTGCCCAGCTTTGAAAATGTATTATAGTCCTTTACATCATGTTATAGGTTTTCATCAGCTCTGCACTATGGTGCCAACAGCGAGTCAATTTTTAATGTTACCAATTTCTCTCATTTACTTGCACATATCAAAAGAAATTTGTATTACTGAAATGACTGACTGTATTTTGGGTTTTTTGTGTGTTTTAGATTGACTGCCAAACCCTGTGTGCAATGCCAGATAATCAGTTACAAATGTATATTCCAAACCTTGGTGATGTGTATGCCACACAAAAGATTTTGCCAGGAATTATTTAGCAAACAACAGAAGTATAGTAGAAAAACCACATTGTTGGAGAAGCTCCATCGAAAGCTAGGATCAAAATACAGCAAACATGATGTCCATGATGCAGAAGATGAGTCATCAGATCAAAGAAGAGCCAAACTTTTGGGCAATGCAAATCCGTCTAAAAGTGAGAGAAAGATTGAACTTGGCTGGTGCAATTTTAATTTATGCTCAGAAAAGTACCAGCAGGTTAGAAATAAAAATGGTTGTAGGACAGGGGAAGCAAAAGTGAGCAAATATTGGAAAGCCTTAGACATTCTTGAATATGGAAAAAAACTTTTTTTTCCTGGAGGTGTATCAAAAAAGGGTTGTGAATCGGAATTTGAATTTCATTTAAAAGATTTCCAGCAGTCAGCAGTTGATAACTCGGCAACAGTGGAAGATCTGTACAAAATAACACAAATGAGAATACTTAGATTCTATGTTTATACTAGAAACAGGCAGCCTATTGTTGCTGTAGATGCAAGTGATAAAGGTCTTCTGGAGGAGAATTTGCCTGGATTAACCACTTGTGTTGGGAAATCAGTCTTTGGATTAGATTTATCATCTGCCTCAGCCTCTATAAATGCTGAAGGATATGTGCCAACAATGTACACAGCATTGTGTGAAACACCAACAGCACTGAATGCTTCTACACAGTCATCAACCACGTTATCCTGTGATTCAAATCTGCAGTCAAGTTTGTTTACAGTTCAAGTAGATAATGAAATAATGTTTTCACTTTCTGCCGAAAGTTACAAACTTTTGTCGTCAGAGGAGTCTCCTTCAGTCTTGTGCAATTCCTTACCCAATACTGCAACATCAGGGGCTGGAACTTTATGCGTGGATGACATAGATGATATTGTTGTGTTTGAATCAGTATCTTCTGAATCTGGGCATAATTTATCACCAGAAGTTCCAACTCCACAAACAAATACACTTCAATCTGCACAGGAGCAAGAGAGACTTGATTCAACACTTAGGATACATCAAGGTAACAGTTTTACTGAACTGATAAAGCTGTATCAGAAGGAAGAGATGTGTCTTAGTAGTGTAACAAATTTTTAGTCGTATGTCCTCATTTCCTAATAAAGTCACGCAAATACATCCTTCCCTCGCGAGGTGTCATGATGGAGAGAAGAACGAAGATTCTCTCACGTAGCCGAAGGCTGTCATGCTATGGAAGCTTGCCACGCTTGAGGTACATTTTGAAACACATTAAACATGCCATGTCTTGACATTACTATATTTAGTTACCTTGATGCATACTTTCCTAAATATCAATGTATCTCTTTCTGGATTCTTTGATTAACATGCTTAATTCTTGTAACTCAGTTGCATTCCGACTCGCGATGTCATTTCAGTACCACTCTCTCCAGTGTAAAGGTTTTGAAATTACATCATGAGGCAGGATGCGTTACGCGTTTTCATTGGCTGACTGAGCTTCCATTAGCTACCGTATTTGTATATAAATACGTCAGCATCGACAGACGAGAGCGGCTTTCACACATTGAAACACCGACTTCAGCGGTTGTAATAAAAGAAACAAAAGCCTAAACCATGGCTATGGCAATGCTTCAGGTATCATTGAAGTTGGATTAAGACCACCCACAGCAATATTAGATGAACTATAAATTTATCCTGTTTGGAAATACATTCCAAATTACCATATTTCTTCATGTATGGAGACATACTTCTAAAATCTTCTCTCCTATCCTGGGTAACAGTCCCAAAGAATATATACTATATGAATTAATGTATGTATGTGCAAAGAAGTAAAGGGAATTACTAAGCCACAAATATGAAATGTTTTGTATTGTAGAAATTGTGGAGTAATTTAAAGTCATTGTAAACTTGTACATTTCTCCAGTATTGGGTATATGTCAATACCCATAGATTGGTAAACCATATACAGTAAAAACCGTCATGAGCAACCTCTGCTATGAGTGACCACCTGTCATATCCGACCACAACTGTAAGGCACGGATCGATTTTATTATATAAACGCTCTATTATGAGCAACCACCTGCTGAACGCGACCAGTGACCGCAATGTCTTGGCAAAATAAGCATTTCGACACTGCTATGAACGACCGCATCGCAAAAGCGAGTATAAACTCCACAGACCTTTATTTAATCCCTGTAAGAACAACTGCTCATACCATTCTAAATAAAATTTAACAAATATTTTAAAAATAGGCTGGCTACCGATGTCTGAATATTTTAGCTATGCTTATAGTGTTTTATAGTTTCTGTCGTAAACCAGACTAAAGTATATGTAGATTTTTTCCTAGTCTGGTTCCCTGCTTTGTTTGCTCCCTGTGTTGTTTTCCGCTATTCATATAGGGAAAATACAAGGCAGGGAACCAGACTAATTATTCCCGCACTTAGCCTGCTTCCCGGCCTTAATCACAGGACCCGACATCTATGTGAACGACCGTATCACGAAAACAGACGGACACCACTGACCTATATGTAATAAGTTGTTACAATGACTGCTTGATTAGTAACGATTGTTCTGAAAAAAAAACAAGCATAAAAGGAATATTAAAAAAAGGATTGTTGCTACCTGTGATCGATGCTACAGTTCGTAAACCAGGCTAAAATGAACATGTCACAAATTGCCATTGTGCCAAAGTTGATGTAGTGGTAGCATATATTGTTTGTCTTTAGAGTTAATCTGTATTGCAGGAGATGAATAAGGTCATTGTCTATTAAACCAGCAAGAGAGAATCGTTTTGTGGGATTCGATGGATAGTGTTCAAGACTTGTGATGTTTGTTGTTTTTCCCCCCTATATTAAGTGATTACAGCCCAATCACAAAGCTGTCATCTATTCAAGTTGGTGCGAACGGGTTACACACTTAGCTTATAGAGTTAATCCTAATACGTCATCTTTGAATGAAGCCGTTGACTTTTGTCTCAGAGTAAATGGTTCTGTTTCTGGATGAGATAATTCTTTTTATTTCATTGTTAGATACGCAATGCACATGTATAGTTTTTTCATATTTTCCCACAGCCCCAGTCAAAACCATCTTTACGTTCGATATTACAACTGAGCACTAATAATTTTAACACCTAGAACCTTAATGACAATGGACGACCCTCCAACTAAAAAGAGAAATTTTAAGGCTGGACAAAATAATTATTGTAACTGAAAAAAGTGATAAAGAGCAGACCACTTGCAAAAAAGCGGTTTAAACGTCGGTAAAACAAATTTAGGTTGTTATAAAGAAAAAGAAGTAATTCAGAAACGATTTGATGTGCTAAAATATATGATCTTCAGATGTAAATGTGATTTCATGTTTACAGAAGTATATCTTTATTGCTATATAATTTTGTTTTTAGATGAATGCATACAATATTTTAGCAAGAAATATTAATAAAGAATAGAATATATGTACAGTGATTGTGGTTATTTTTCTTGAAAATGTTCTGAAACTGGACCTTGGAAACTGGTCTTTTTGTACAAGCCTGCTATGAGAGACCACCTATCTTGAAAGACTGCTTTTTCTTGGCAGAAGGGGTGCTCTCTCATAACAGGTTTTACTGTATATACATATATAATATGATTGTCTGTAATGTGTGATTCCAATGTTTGTTTAAAATAAATCTACTATATTTTACTTATCCTGACTTCATTTTCTTTTGGTCAAGTGCTAGGCTGGGACAAACCTTTTTTATGAAAACATTGCCCTTATATGGAGCAAGAAAATGTTACATTGGTGTCAAGAAGTGGGATTAACGGAAAATATTTTCCTGTATTTCCCAGATATTTTTCGCAGCATCTACTGGACCAAAAGAACACTTGATTTTTAATTTTTTTTTAATCTTGCAAAAGCAAACAAGTGGAATAAAAAAAAATTAGAATTTTATGAAACAATTTTTATTAACAATCATGTATCAAAAATGGATAATTCTGAAATAATTTTCCCAAGAGAAAGAGATCAGTCTGAGTCCAGTGCTGGAGACAGTCAGGAGGAAGAAACTGAAGTTTTGCACCATTTTGATTCTCCATCTGAAAATATACAAAACATGGCTCTTAGTGGCATTCATATCTTAAATAAACTTACTGAGCAGCTAGATCTCTTTTGACAAGAAAATAGGAGAAGTTTACTGGATGTGAAAGATTCACTGAAACAAGAAGTGAATGAAAATGTAAGGGAGCTTAAGAAAGATTTTAATTCTCTTAAAGATCATGTAAACACTTTGGAAAAACAAATTTCTATGGAAGCAACTAAAAATAGGTTTTCTCATGGGGATTACAGAAATACTAGCTCACCTATCCAAAACTCGAACAAAAATGAAAACCATAAGGAATCTAGTTTTTCTCAAAACCCAACCCTTGTCAGTGGTAAGGGACAAGTTAAAATCAAGCCCCAGCAGTATAATGGGCATGAAGATTTTGAAGAGCATTTGTCTCAATCTGAAACTGTTGTACAGATCAATAACTTGAACTACCATGAAAAATCCTTATATCTGGCTGGAAGTCTTAGTGGTAGTGCTAGGGGAGTTTTAACAGAATTAAGCCCTCGAGAGAGGCAAGATTTTGATTCTTTGGTTCAGATACTAAATATCAGATTTGGATCAGCTGAACGGTCAGAAATGTATAAAGCAAACTTGCAAACAAGAGTTAGGGGAAAAGATGAGTCCTTATCAGAACTTGCACAATCTGTTCAAAAACTAACACGGTTTGCCTATCCATCAGCTGACTCAGCCATATTAAACATTTTGGCTATCGATTATTTCATTGACACTATCCCAGATTCAGAAATAAGGCTTCGTATACGGGAACTTAGGCCCAAAACCATCAATGAAGCTGAAAGTCATGTTATCCGTCTGGAAGCACACAGACTTGCTGAAAGACAAAGAGGGAATTCCCTCCATCGATCTGCACAGCATGAAAGCAGTGTAACTGTCTGTCAGACCCAGATGCAGGCAGGCCCTGATAAAAAGGAGGAAATTGACATTAAAACCCTTAATGAATCAATCAAAGCCCTGAATAGCACAAGTAAACAGCTGATAGAAACTCTAAGGGGGGTAACTCTGGACAGAACAGATTGTCCAAGACACAAACAAATACCTGGAATGGTAATCAAAGTTACAATAAAATGAACCAGCAGAATTATAATGGAAGCCAAAGATACAACTGATACAGAAATGGCAACTAAAGCTTCCAGGGTAGGAATAATACTCAGACTCAACCATATACAGACAGAAATAGCCAATCAAAGAGCAGACAGTCAGAGGAAAACTAGTTAGTGCTGAATTCGAGGGTCAGAAGTCAGCAGAAATGAAAGAAAGACCCACTGGTATTATGATTAGCAATATAAATGACAGTAATCATGGGTTCTTTGTTTGTGCTAAAATACAAAATTATCAAGCACCTTTGCTTGTGGATACTGGTGCCAGTATTACTATCATTAGCCATAAATTGAAAGAGAAGTTAGGCAGTATGGAAAAACTTCAGATTGAACCTGTGAAATTAAATTTGGTTAATGCAACTGGAGATAGAAAACCTTTCCGAGGAAAATGCTGGGTTGACCTTTCACTAGGCAGTCAAAAGCTTAGGCATAAGGTTCTCATAGCTAATATAGAACAATGGAATCCTTGGTCTAGACTTCATGACTAGTTAAAGGGGAAAATATTCCATGCTTTCGGTATGAAACTGAAATGGAACCCATTTGTAGCTGTGTTTCTGTCTTGGATGATTTTATCATCCCTCCCAATAGTGAAATTGTTGTCCCTGGAAAACTTATTAACCCAGTTATTAATGAAACAACTACTTTAATGGAACCAACACCAAACTTCATGCAAAAACACAAAATATTGTTGGCTAAAACTGTTGTCAATCCTACTTTAGGTACTGTACCCTTGCGGTTTCTAAATATTACTGACAAGAGGTATAAACTTCACAAAAACACTGTAGTGGCCACCATTGATGTGGTCAAGCCATGTATTGAACAACAATCTACTGTAAATGAGGTAAAGGTCACAGAATCTTGCCTAGGTGAAAACAGAGTACCTGAACATTTAGACTCATTGTTCCAGGAGTCCTGTAAGGAATTAAATGAGACTGAACGTGGAGTCCTTAAAGACCTACTAATGGAATATCAGTACACTTTCTCCAGATCAACCAATGACATGGGTTTATCAGATCTAGTTGAACATCATGTTAATACAGGTGATTCACCGCCTATTAGGCAGCAACCCAGAAGGGTTCCATTAGCTTGTATGAAAGAAGTACAGAAAGAAATTGAAGATAGGGAAGCAAAAGGGGTAATTGAGGACTCTAATAGCCCCTGGTGTTCTCCAGTTGTCTTAGTAAGAAAGAAAGCTAATACTTAGAGCTTTAGCATTGATTATAGAAAACTTAATGATGTTACAATAAAAGATAGTCACCCTCTTCCAAGAATTGATAGTACCCTAGACGCACTGTCTGGATCAAAGTGGTTCTCCACTCTTGACCTAAAAAGTGGTTATTGGCAAGTTAGGATTGCTCCTGAAGACAGACCCAAAACTGCTTTCCCTATACCTGGTGGTGAACTATGGCAGTTTCTTACAATGCCATCTGGATTGTGTACAGCACCCGCAACATTTGAAAAGTCGATGGAAAAGGTCTTATCAAAGCTAACTTGGAAAATATGTCTCATCTACCTTGATGATATCATAGTCTTCTCTAATACTTTTGATGAGCATGTAGAAAATCTAAGACAAGTTTTTGAAAGACTTAGGAATGCAAACCTTAAGATGAACCCAAAGAAATTGACTTTATTTAGAAAGACTGTCCTTCTTGGGACATATTGTAAGCAAGAATGGCATTGCTACTGATCCTGATAAAACTGACACTGTCAACAGCTGGCCAATACCCACAAATCTGAAAAAGATTAGACAATTCTTAGGCCTATGTTCATATTATAGAAAGTTTGTCTATGGATTTGCTGATATAGCAAGACCTTTACACAAACTTACTGAGCAGAGTCAAAGATTTATCTGGACTGAAGACTGTCAGGCTGCCTTTGACAAAATGGAAAGGGCCTTGACAAGTTCTCCAATACTGGCATATCCTACACCTGATGACTTGTTCATACTGGACACTGATGCATCTAATATAGGTCTGGGTGCTGTCCTGTCACAAGTACAAAATGGAATAGAAAAGGTTATATGCTATTACAGTAAAACTTTTAGCAAGACTGAAAGGAAATACTGTGTGACTCGTAGAGAACTACTAGCCATTGTAAGTTCAATAAAACATTTCCACCCATATTTGTATGGAAGATATTTTAAAGTTGTTGTTGTTGTTGTTGTGGGGCTTAACGCCATTTTTCAGCACATGGCAGCCAGTATTAATGGTGGAGGAAGAAACCGGGAAATCCATGGAAAGAACCACCGACCCACGAGAAGCTACTGTCAAGCTTTCTCACATATCCACATTCACCGAATCTTAGACTCGAACCCACGCAGACAGAGGTGAGATGGCAGTGATCCGTAACGGAGAGCGCTTTATATTTTAAAGTTAGAACAGATCATGGTTCTCTAACCTGGTTGTTAAGCTTTAAAAATCCAGAAGGTCAGATTGCTCATTGGATTGAATTTCTGTCTTCCTATCAGTTCAAAATATAGTACAGAGCTGGACGTGTACGTAACAATGCAGATGCATTATCTCGCAGACCTTGTCTAAGTCTGGAATGTAATCACAGTACCATTGCAGAAAGGAAATATGAAAATGCAGATAGTGAAAAGTCAAAATCAGAACAGTCAGATTCTTCCTCATGCTATAGGGTACATACCAGGTCCCAGGATCCACATGCAAACACTAAGGATACTGACTATGAGAATGTTGAAATGATAAATGACAAAATAAACAATAAATAACCTCAATACAATGAATAATAACACTTGAGTGTTTACAAAAACAAGATCCAGTACTAAAACAGGTGATACCTTGGGTAAATAGTGGTGTGAAACCCACATGGTCTAAGATTTCCCACTTAAATTAAAGTGCTAAATATTACTGGGCAAGATCTGACTCCTTGGAAATACACAATAATTTACTATGCCATATATGGGACCCAGGTCAAGGGAGACAACCAAACTTTCAAATAGTTATTCCCCAAAACTTAAAAGCAGTTGTTTTGAAGCAGTTGCAGAATAGTGTAACAGGTGGTCATTTGGGATTTAAGAAAACCCTTTCAAAAATTAGAGAAAGATACTTCTGGCAACACATGAGCAAAGATATAAAGCATTGGTGTAATGTTTGTGACCAATGTACTTCCAGGAAACCACCTCATAAAAAAGGAAAAGGACCTATGAAATCCTATAATGTAGGAGCCCCTATGGAAAGATGGGCAATAGATGTGCTTGGACCTTTACCAAAAAGTAATAAAGGGAATTTATATTTACTGGTGGTTGCCGACGATTTTACAAAATCGGTTGATGCTATCCCCATTAGGAATCAAAAAGCTGTAACTGTTTCACAGAAATTTGTTGAAAGAGTAGTAACCATTTTTGGCACCCCCATGCAGTTACATTCTGACCAAGGTACTAACTTCGAATCAGATGTATTCAGGAAGTTTGTAAAATACTTGGAATAGAGAAAACCCACACCACCCCGTACAGACCTCAGTCTGATTGCATGGTGGAAAGGGCAAATAGAACTATTGAATCCATGCTTTCAGCTTTTGTTTCTAATAATAAAAGAGACTGGGATGAGCATATTTACCTTCTCATGATGGCATATAGGTCAGCTGAGCATGAATCAACAGGTGTATCTCCCTGTGAGATGGTGTTTGGCCGACAAATAAATTTACAAGTAGATTTTGTTCTAGGCAGAGTTGAAACTGAAATGGAAAACATAAAAACTGATTATGCACTTGGTTTAAGAAAGAAATTAGAGACAATACAAACATTTGCAAGGGAAGAGATTAAACTTTCTTCAGAACACATGAGAAAAGATCATACAGAAATATCCAGCTAAATCCCTATGAAAAAGGAGATTTTGTGTGGTTATATAATGCACATATAAAAGGCAGAGGTAGAAAATTACACCATCCATGGGAAGGTCCGTTTCTCAAAATACAAAAGCTAAAAGAGGTTATCTTTCGCATCCAGAAAACTCCAAAATCAAAAGCTAAAGTGGTTCATCACAATTTACTTAAACCTTACAGAGGAGACAACAAAGCAAGCTGGTTGAATTAACTAAATAATTACTTACCGTACATACAGATGTATTCTTCTTAAGCTCCGTCTTGTACATTTCACATTCTACTTCCAGATTACAAGGTTCAAATGTATTATATGTGGAGACCTGGAATTTGCAAAGCTCCACTATTGTGAAAGGCACATCACCACTGCACGCTCTGGATTTGGATACAGGTGTAGCATATGCAAAGCAGTCAGCTCAAGATATGACAGCAAACATCTATCATGTTTGAACCTGGTCAAGAAGGCGAATATGAAGTATGGCCAGGAGGAAGAGAGAGAGAGAGTACAATGAATTTATTAGAAAAAGGAGGCAATATGTCCAGTTTGTTAAAAGGGAACCTGCAACACCTGCAGAAAAATTGGAAGCCACCAGAAAGGGCCCACGTGTCATTGAAAAACCAGCTAAGAACTTCTGGCCAATGAGAAACCATCAAAGTGAAAGCATGAAGACGTAATACCCTTACACAGATCGACACAGCCAAACAGGCCTTACAATAAAAGAAGAAAAGTAGCGTTGACAATAGCCATCAACAAGGAAGAGTCAAATATGACCATAGCAATATCCAACTCCAAGCCCATCAACAATACTCAGTCAACAACTGCCTCCATTTCAAATATACATGTACCCAAACCAATGGCTGCTGCAACAACAGATAGTAATCATCAATCCTGGAGCTGGCGTCCATGGGAGATGCAGACCAAAGCTGATAAATTTATTCCTTTTATTTCATCTTCAGCACCTTCCAGCTCCTCTTCCTCCTCATCATCCTCTTCTTCATCTGAAAGAATTGGACTCAACTCAACTGGTGCTGGTACACATGCGCAGGTCACCCCTTCATTACCCACTGAACAAGAAACAACCAGGCTGGAAACCCCTGTAGAACAAGAGGCATCTGGAGTGCAATCCCCATCCATCAAGTCTAACCATGGGCTGGACCCAGTACAGTATAAGAAGAAAAATGACATCGCTGATTCCACCAAGTCTGCTTGTTCAATTAAATCAACCCTACCTGAGAGAGATGCCCTGCCAATAATATATTCTGAATATGAAGTGGAAGGACCCAAGGACCAAACTACAACTTATGAACCAACCAACAAGTCCTTCATCAGACTTATGGATATGGCCGCATGCCAATCACAGCACATAATTATCAACGTGGGTGGGACCAGATTTGAAACTTCCGCTCCAACCATGCAGGTAGATCCATCATCACCACTGAGCAAGATGATAACCAAGGAATCCCCTCTGCAACCCTATGAAGTAGAAAAAGTTTATACATATTTTATTGACCGTGACCCAAGGCATTTTAGGACTATATTAAATTATCTCAGGAATATCAATTTTGGCCCTATCTCCAGAAATTTACCATCCAGTTATGTACAGTTAGAGGAACTCCTGGCAGAAGTTCAGTTTTATGAATTGTCGGGCTTGGAGAAAATAATCCAAGATCGACTTAAAACTTTATAGATATAGTATGTAAAATTACCTTTTGGACCACAAAACAAAAGTCTCATTCTTTGGAATGAAAATTTTCCCACATTAAACATTTTAGTAGGAACTCAACACGCTCATTACATGTAGCTGGAAAATATGAATTTGTCATTATTTTGCCTTTAAATATTTTGGTGTAGGACACCACATACATGTACATAATTAAACGTATTGAGAGAGAGAGAGAGAGAGAGAGAGAGAGAGAGAGATTTTCCTATATGTCAGAAATGTCAAAAATTAAAATGTTGCTTTTGTACCTTATTCCATAATATTATGTATGAATATTTGTTTGTTATATGAAAATGCATAATTGGAGATTTTACTATCATACATTTTAGGAAATTAGTTTTTATCTCCAACCATATTAATTACTGTAACGTATAATGCGGTTACTATAAACGCCGAAATACACTGAAAAACCGAAATACACTTGTATTTACATGTTCTCGGTGTATATATCGGTGTAAACATAGGAATTATGATTTGTTTTTATTTGAATAGTATTACTGAGCAAAATAAAATATGATTGAAGCGATTTTGATACGAATTATTTCCCTTTATCCTAGTTAAAGCAACTCGTCAAACGGTCTTACTTTATTAACAGGTATCAATGGCTGATCGTTCCAGAAGTGGTATGATAAAGACTGGTCGTTCCGGAATGGAGGTAATCTCCAGAACGGACTGTGCAAGTCGATTTAATTCATATTATTTTAAGTCATTTAATTCATGTTCTAATTGACTGCACACAGCTTTATTGTCCTCCCTTTGATCCTACTTCTTATTCAAATTAAGAAAACAATCGTTTTTGAGTCGCTGAATTCGGAATGGACAGTGAAAGTTGGTTTAATGAAGTTTTGAAGTCGTTTATCACATTTTCAATTTGACTGTATTCATTTCAATGAAAAATTCGGCACAAATAGACTCTAATCAAAATATTGATTTAAGCCCTGGTAAGAGCATGTTGGCATGTAAGTCCTATTCCCGAAAGGACCGCATTTGCTGTAAGAACCTATACACGCTCATTATTAAAACAATGTGTTAAATGATATGGAAAATGAATTAATAGACATTACAATTTCATTTGTTAAAATTATGGATTGGAACTGATAATTAAATTTGGTGGATCCATTTTGCATACGGGTAAGTCCTTTTTGCACAAAGGATACCATCTGCTGATAGGATCTTTTTGGAAATACTTTATATACAGAAAAAAATAATATCTTAAATGTCATGTATAACGAATCCTTACACAATATCAATTAATTCGTGAAATATAAGTATCAACTGAAACTGAAAATCAAAGTCACAATAGTTGGTCAATATATAATTTTTAATGAGCTTTTCGTAACTTTTCGCAATATTTGTGTAATTTTTCATAACATTTGTAAATCTGTGTAACTTTTCGTAACTTTTCGCATTGTAGTCATAACATACAGATAAATAGATATCTTGATGAATGACATTGTTTGTCATTATTATTCTACAAGTAAATATTTTGATCGAATTTATATGATTACAAGATTTTAATTAGAGTCTATTTGTGCCGAATTTTTCACTGAAATGAATGTACACGTCTGCGACACTTTTATAATTTTCATGTATCTCTCTATGTATCCATCTATATATTCTGTCCAGTCGATACATTATTAATATTATATTCTTTTGAATTCACTGACCTATGCATTTCAAAGCCTTCTTCAGTTCATACTATGTACGAAATCCCCATTTGTAATTGCAGTTGACAAAGATTCTTATGTCAGTGATTTTAAACTATGTGTAACTATATCTGGCCATTCTTGCCCTCGGGCGTACTTAATGCTTTAATCTACCTTTCTTGATATATTCATTAAAATCCTGTGAAATATTACACCAGCTGTAAGTGTTCATTGATACAGTGAAACCTGTCTTGAGAGACCGCCCCTTCTGCCAACCAAAAGTGGTCTCTCAAGACAGGTGGTCTCTCATAACAGGTGTGTGAAAATGGACTGGTTTCCAGGGTCAATAGTTAGCACTGAAGAAAAAAATACCCATACTCACTGTACATGTATCATATCCTTTATTCATAAATCTTGTTAAATATTGCATGCATTCCTCTCAAAATAACTTTACAAAATAAAGATATACAGTGTACATCTATCAAACAATGTGAATCAAATTTATATTTGAACATCACCTGAATATGTACATGTATTAGCACATGTATATGATGGCTGGTAGTCTTTTTTTCCAGTCATCAACTGTCTGTAAATTCACATCAGCTGATTCTCCACTGAGCACACTTGCTGTGATATTGTATCTATTTTTGAAGCTCTCCAGCCATCCGTTTGATGCAGTAAAGTCATCATAATTCAGTTCTACTGAGACAATAATTGCTTTTTCCTGAATCAGCTTTCCACTTACTGGTACGTTTTTACTCCTTGAAACACAAAACCACTCCCATACTCGCTCGTTTAGATCTCCATACAATGTCCGTCGTGCTGTGGCATATTTCCTCTGTGCTTGTGCACCTTTCTGCCATTCGTTTCTAATGGACTCCTTGTCTTTGATAACATTCTGAATCTGCGTTTTACCGACGTTTAAGCTGGCTGCTATTTTGCGAGCTGTCTCCCCTTTTTCACTACTTTCAATTACATTAAATCTTTCTTCCAGTGTTAGGAGTTTTCTTTTTTTCATCGGAGGTTCTGCCATTGTTATTAGTGTTGATGTAATAACGACTAGATGTGTTTCGATTTTGATCAGGATTTGGGGAAATGTGGAATAAATATATATTATTTACCAATGAATGAAACCCCCCAAAATAATTAACTCATCAAGAAACAATACATTTTTTTTGAGACGAAGTTTAAATCACCAGCGTTATAGCTTGATAAACAAAGGTTGTGACCATCTGCACCTGGGTAAACAAATGGTGGCTTGGTGAAACACTGTAACATAAAAAAAAAAAAAATTAAAAAAAATCCGGAAACGATTCTCACTTACTAATGTTAAAGACAAAGACCTCATTCACCCGCAGGCATTACAGATTAACTGGAAAGACAAATGATGTACTCAACCCTACACTGAAGCCCTTTCAAAAGATTTATCACTGGGGCATTAGGACTACCGGCAATGTGTGGGTTTTCACAAAGATAAAGAAAAAATACAAACCTCTAAATTGACCGCGTATGTCCATCATTACTCCCTTTGATAAAAAATGGTTAATCTTACTGGCAATTCACATGACTTCGTCACTACAGTGGCGGTTAGTGACATG
>JAECUM010090817.1:0-43504 GCA_016617855.1 Megalonaias nervosa
GCTGGTAGTCTTTTTTTTCCAGTCATCAACTGTCTGTAAATTCACATCAGCTGATTCTCCACTGAGCACACTTGCTGTGATATTGTATCTATTTTTGAAGCTCTCCAGCCATCCGTTTGATGCATTAAAGTCATCATAATTCAGTTCTACTGAGACAATAATTGCTTTTTCCTGAATCAGCTTTCCACTTACTGGTATGTTTTTACTCCTTGCAACACAAAACCACTCCCATACTCGCTCGTTTAGATCTCCATACAATGTCCGTCATGCTGTGGCATATTTCCTCTGTGCTTGTGCACCTTTCTGCCATTCATTTCTAATGGACTCCTTGTCTTTGATAACATTCTGAATCTGCGTTTTACCGACGTTTAAGCTGGCTGCTATTTTGCGAGCTGTCTCCCCTTTTTCACTTCTTTCAATTACATTAAATCTTTCTTCCAGTGTTAGAAGTTTTCTTTTTTTCATCGGAGGTTCTGCCATTGTTATTAGTGTTGATGTAATAACGACTAGATGTATTTCGATTTTGATCAGGATTTGGGGAAATGTGGAATAAATATATATTATTTACCAATGAATGAAACCCCCCAAAATAATTAACTCATCAAGAAACAATACATTTTTTTGAGACGAAGTTTAAATCACCAGCGTTATAGCTTGATAAACAAAGGTTGCGACCATCTGCACCTGGGTAAACAAATGGTGGCTTGGTGAAACACTGTAACAAAAAAAAAAAAAAAAAAATCCGGAAACGATTCTCACTTACTAGTGTTAAAGACAAAGACCTCATTCACCCGCAGGCATTACAGATTAACTGGAAAGACAAATGATGTACTCAACCCTACACTGAAGCCCTTTCAAAAGATTTATCACTGGGACATTAGGACTACTGGCAATGTGTGGGTTTTCACAAAGATAAAGAAAAAATACAAACCTCTAAATTGACCGCGTATGTCCATCATTACTCCCTTTGATAAAAAATGGTTAATCTTACTGGCAATTCACATGACTTCGTCACTACAATGGCAGTTAGTGACATGTACTTTAGTCTGGTTTACTGCAATTTACAAAAGACACCATATGCCGGACTTGTAAATTTCACACAACTGGTAGGTAGCCAATTTTTTTTTTTTTTTTAAATACTGTATTTGAACAATCTTTACTATTGATGCGGTCGTTGATACACAGGATTAAATGACGGTTAGTGGTGTTTATCTTGCCTTATGGTTGTTTAGTGTTATTTAATGTGCACTTTGTTTGCATACTACATGCATCCTGAGCTCTTGTGTTTACAAAGGATTAAATCAAGGTCAGTGGTGTTGATCTCTGTTTTTTGCGATGCGGTCGTTCATAGCAGTGTTGAAATGCATATTTTGCCAAGAAATCGCGGTCGCTGGTCGCGTTCAGCAGGTGGTCGCTCATAACAGAGCATTTATATAATAAAATCGATACGTGCATTACGATTGTGGTCGTTCATGACAGGTGGTCGCTCATAGCAGAGGTCGCTCATGACAGGTTCTACTGTAATACAGACTCTTTATCATGTATAGTAACTACCTACTATTGGGAGGCAATCCAAGGATGGAATGGGAGATAACTCATGTAATACACATACTGGGAATTTCTAAAAAAAATGTGAGATGTATCTTTGTTTTCCACATTAGAATGGTGGAAAAGCATTATTAGATCATTTAGAATGTTTGCAGAATTCACATTTCAAGTGTGATTTAATACCACATGAATGTGAATATTTCAGTAAGGCCAAACAAAAAAATTTATGTTTCCAGTCAGCTGACTGTCCTAGTTTCTCATTGCCAACCCTAGCACTTTTTTTTCCCTTATGGTAAAACAGAGAAAATTCACAAAACTCACGTTAAAAAAACCCAACAAAACAAAACTGACCTACCTACCCTAATTTTAAAACCAGTGCAATAGGAAATGCACATATGTTTTTCTTGACCTAATATCCCTTAGAGTTACATTACAGATGCTTCTTTGCTCAACTTTTTAAGGATCTTTAGTACAGTATTGAATTTTCATTTTCTAGAAGAGCGTACAAAAAGGAGTCTCTGTGCACAATGGAGCACTGAATTTTGTTTCTGTGTATAATCTATATCTAAATGATTTTATTTATTTTTTTAACTTTGATGTCTTGAACATGTAAATTGTTTTGATGGAAGTATGTGGTTAATGACCATGCATCCACATAGACTGTTAAAGTAGTCAGAGAATTATTGTGCTGTTTACGATTGCTCAAATAATGTATGCCATTGAGTATTTTATTACCATATGAACTTGCTGATAAGGCAAGTCCAACTGCAAACTGCACAGACCCAGATCTGATGTCACATGATGTGCTGGCAGATCTGGGTCCGTGCAGTTAGAAGTAATCAGAAAATGTTAAACACAGACCTTGATCGCCAGCACAGATCAAGGTTGCTGTTATTTGCAGCTGGACTTAACTTATAAGCAAGTGTATATGGTATGCATTGTTCTTTTTGATATTGTACAGCAAAGCTTTCCTGAATGCAGTATGAATTAGGTTGTCATATAAATAGTACATCTTTGAATTTTGCATTTTGCATCGTTGTTGATAATCACAATTTCTTTGCATTCATTTCTGAGGTTAAATGTGCATTAGAAAAAACTTAAAAGTAGTTACTTAATGCGTCACTAGCAAAGGATACAGTATCATGGCTTATTTTTTGTGCTGAAACTTGTTTCATAAACACTACATGAAAATATATCAGTTTATTATATTGACTGGTGTTCAGAGTAATAAATTAACATTTTTTTCATGCTATTTTGCACTTTTAGTAACAAAATTTGTCATCCACATTGTATATTCTTAAAGCCAGTTAAGGAGCTTTGAGATTGCCCCATCCTCCTACCCCCTCCCCCCACTCCCTGGTGAAAAATTGGTTTTTGAAAGTCACACACATCCATGGCTGTATTCACCAGAAACTTAGTTGTAAACAGCACTGATGTTTGTACCCAGGAGATTTGTTTGGATATCCAGTCATGCCTATATAAAAAGAAAGCTAAATCATCAAATTGCTGTTCTCATGCAAAATACTTTGTCCCTTAGAATAGGTATTAGACACTGTCCCATAGAATAGGTATCAGACACTGTCGCATGGAATAGGTATTAGACACTGTCCCATGGAATAGGTATTAGACACTGTCCCATGGACACAGTGACGTGCATTTGTGTTCTGGTAAAAATTATGAAACTGACTTAATGCTTGTCCTGTTATTCTATTCTTGCCTTTTCTGTAGGTAACAGTTCTCGTACAGTGTTTTCCGGAGGCGTGTATAGTGTTTTTTGGAAGGGTGCATAGTGTTTGCTGGTGATGTACAGTGACCGAGTCAAAAGGCAAGAACACTATAAGCAACACTGTAGGAGAACTGTTCTCAAGGGAGAAGGCAAAAATAGATTCAGTATTTGACATGACTTAATGTGATGTTGTATATATCAGCACATGGCAATAAAACTGCTGGAATATATACAATGACTCGTATTACCTTTTTATAGTATTCAAGTCAAGGAAACAAATGCATCCTAAGAGAAATCCCTCTTGGTAGCTGGTGGGAACTTGAAAATTAATCAAGTGGTACAGTAAATTGCTTCTGTATTTTTATCAAACTTTCATTTTGCAGCTGTCAAAACAAAGGTAGCACCTTTCCAACAGCAGCGTTATGGGTCATTGTTAAATTTTTATCTTAACATTTGTATAACACAGCTATGGAGGAATTGGTGTGTCTGTCATGGCAGTGGTGGTTCTATATTATAGACCACTATTTTTGTTAGATACAGTGTTCCATGGAACTCTTGCTTCCTAATGTGTGTACTTTTGTGAAAAGAGATTGTTGTTTTTTATTGTAAAATCTAATTTATTTGTACACCATAGAATAATGAAATAGGAACTTACAATCTAAACACAGATATAAAGTATTAAATGGGAATTAATAAAAATTTTCCGGTCTTTATCAAAGGTAAATTTACAACATAGTCTGTTTTATTTTCTTAAGTGATGTCCAGTTATGTTTCAGACAGTATTTTATTTAGATAAAGACATCAATTGTATCTTATTTGACTTAAAAAGGAATATGTGTTAAAATTTCCAAGAGGGCTGTTTACCTTCTTGATAGGGGAACTAGACTAGTGTTTTGAATATTATTTTATCATGTAATCATGTGCATTAGTCTTTATCCAGTTGAACACAACAACAATCCATATTTACTATTTCCTTGGTGCATTGACAGATTAAGATCTATGCAGTTCATTTACTGTTGAGTTTAAACAGATGTAATTATTTGATTACAAAGCTGGTAATTCAGGAGAGGGATTATACAAAAGAATCCAATTCCATTCCTCAGTGTTATGTATATCAACATTTCACAAAAGATATAGCAGTAAATATTGTTTAAATAACCTAAAGATATAGAAGTAAATCTTGTTTAAAGTATGTAAAGATATAACTAAATAAAAAGTAATCAGTATTGTTTAAAGTAACTAAATATATAGCAATAAATCATGTATAGATTTTAAGTACAAATATAGCAGTAACTATTGTTTGAATTAACTAAAGATATAGTGATAAATTATGTTTGAATTAACTAAAGATATAGTTTAAATATTGTTTAAAATAACTCAAGATAGAGCAATAATTGTTTAAAATAACTCAAAAATCATTTAAGAAACAAAGACATCAGAATAAATAACTCAAAAGAACTCAAGATAAAGTAAAAACTATTATTTACACTATCTAAAGATATTGCAGTAAATATTATTACACTATCTTAGGATACTGCAGTAAATACTATTACACTATCTAAAGATATTGCAGTGAATATTTACACTAGCTAAAGATATTGCAGTAAATATTGTGTGAAATAAAACTAGACCTATGCTATCCACAGTTGGATGTAGATTATAACAAGGTTAAATGCTGTATCTGGTTGCATTAGTTGCAGTTCTTGTTTATATATTTTCTCATGAAATTCTGTGTTCTATTCATTTTGTCGATACTTTTTATTTTCAAGGTATGATGATGTAATCTTTGGACATGGTCAAAGGAACATCTTTAATAAATGAACATTATCAACACAGTCTTTTGAAAATATTGATATGAATCAATTTATTTCTCTGATCAGGGTTATGTCCCTTTCAAAACATGTCCCTCAGAAAACAGCAATTGTCTTCCTTAGACAGCCCAATGTGTATCAAGTCTGCTCTGCAGATGCGTGGAATGTTCCTAATTTACGCATCATTAATACAGCAACCGATTTCTGTCCTTATTTGGGCGCGGTAACATGTTCGGTATTTTGTGATGGGGACTGTTTTCTTCACTGACCAATCACATGAGAGCATGATGACTGTATAAATGTGTACAAGTTCTGGCTGCACTTACTTGTCTAACACAGCGTTCTTTTATTTTTAGTTGAGGTAAGTTAAGTTTAATGCTGCAAACAGAATCTGCTCATTTCTTTTCTGTTATCTTCACTTTTCTGTCAATTCTGGCAGCTTGTTTAAAGGTCAATTAAGGACAGAATCTTCAAAATTGCATTTTTCAGCCTTTCTGTACATCATTATGTATAGATTAAAACTGTTTCTCAGGTATAATTTGCTCTAATGGAATGAATGAAATTTACTGTTAAAATTATTGGGGGTTAAAATTCTTAAATATTTCAAACTGCATTACCTCCCTTAACCGCAAGACTCTGTGTGTGTGTGTGTGATATCATTTTAGAATGAATCAAACAGCCATTAATGTGAAAGTGTATCAATTTTATGGGCATTTCAAGTAAAACTGACAGATTTTGGGCAGTATACTATTAGCAATTCAGATAAAAATGAAAATGGCTACTGGTATTTTCCATTTTTAGTTTCTGAATAAATGAAGAGACAGGAGATTGGGATAGATGTGATTACACTGTTAGACTGGGAAGTAATATACAGAGCTTTCCAAGTAGATCTAAATATAAACTGAAGTGTCCTTAATTGACCTTATATTAATGAGCGTAGGATGGAATGATGTAACACTCTTTTCTGTTTACTCATTTTTTCTCACAATAAAGCATATGCATTAATTATACTTACGTATCTTTTAATGACATGTTAATCACTGACATTAATTTTTGAAAAGAAGAAAATGTATATTGCATGACGGATGTTAAAGTAGAACTGAGTTGTTTCTTTTTACTGGTAATTTCTGTGTAAAAATCATACAGAAAAAAAAAAAAAAAATTAAAAAAAATTACATATGTCAGTGTAGAACATCTAATGCTTTACAATAACAGCCTGAGCATCTCTGGCTTAAAACCTGTTTAATGTCATGGAGAGATTAATACAGTTTCTATCTTATCTATAAACTTTGTGGAAGTTAATGATTCAGTTGGCTCGCAATTAGAAACTGATTTCTTTTAAATTTAATGGGTTTTTGTTTTCTAGCTCCCATGGGCAGAAGAGTACCACATCGTATCCTTACTCCAAACAAGGGGATAAACAAAGTGGAATACATTCCTACACAAACAGGTTGGTTCATGAAAATACATCATGGTCCCTGACCTCCATTAAGGTGGGTATTTTAGTGTTCATGCATCTTTGTGCCTAAGGATGGGTCCGTCTGTCTGTTTCTGGATTCCTTCTTCTGGTTACGACCATCCCCAGTATATACATCTTGTGTATAAATTGACCATGTTCTGCAGTACACATTTGTCAGCAATTATAAGGTGGGAATAATATTTTTATATCAATGTATGTATGCATTATCACAATAAATGTTTGCAATACCGTATATACTCACTTACAAGTCAGGTCAAACTGCAGCTAACAAAGAGCCTAATCTTCCAAGGCATAATGCACCTGCAGATGAAGGTCTGTGTTGTTTATTCTACTGATTACTCCTAAGAAACTGCTCATACCCAGATTTCACATATTGTGCCAGCAGATCTGGGTCCGTTCAGTTTGCAGTTAAACTCATGAATAAGTGAATATCTATGGTAACTCTAATAAAATTTTTTAAATTAAAGACTTTAAGATATGAGTGAATGTTTGAGGTTTTATAAATATACACAGTGTTTTTAATGAATTTTTTTTTCTCATTCTCCATGTACACGGGCTCAAAACAAGGTACAAAACTAGAAGATTAGATTTGTGGAACTGGAAGATTGAAGTGAACAATTTGAATACTTTTGAGAACTTTTCAGTTTAGTGAAGATTTGGTTTTGTTCAGTTTGTTGTCCTGGTATTAATAGAGGTTTATTAATGAGCTTGTTATAATGTCGATACCATACAAAAGTTATTTCCCTTTGTTAACTTGAAATGTGCATATAGCAACATGTGAAATTCATCTTTGGTTGACATGATCAGATATTTGAAAAAACAAGTCAGCCTCTAATGGCTGCTAATATAAATTGTGACATTGGAGTCATACTTTTTAACTTTGATTATAACCTACAACATTGCATTCTTGTAAACCCAGTAAATTATATTTTACCTTGTCTTAAGTGGGTTTGTTTTTTTTCTGTGTACAGAAGTTACTAAATGCCCTTGTACAGAAACTGCTGGTGTATTATAAGCAAGTTTATGGTCTGGTTGAATACTACATGAAAATAATAGGATGGACCACTGTCAGAATTGTCAAAAGCTTTGTACTATCAATCTTATTTTCTCTCACTTATTTACTTTTATTGAATTAGTATATGGCTTGTATCTAAATAGTCTCACATAATAATAATGATAATAATAATAATAATACTGACTTTATTTAAAGAGGATAACAACAATTAGCTAAGACTTAATCTACCTTGAGGCCTTCATACAAAGGAATTTATTTTTTTAATTATTATTTTTATTATTATTATTATTATTATTATTATTATTATTATTATTATTATTATTATAATTGTCTCACATGCATATTTTTAATGAAACAAGTTGTGCTAACAATGTCAGTCTGATTTTTCTCTCTCGCTTATTTACTTTTATTGAATTAGTATATGGCTTGTATCTAAATAGACCCACATGCATATTTTTAGTGAAACAAGTTGTGCTAACAGTGACAGATCTTAGAAATCAAATTTTGGGGAGCTAATTGTTTTGAAATATGAAAATTCAACATTTAATTAGTTGCTGTGAAATGAAATGGCTTCAGCATACCTGTCAACTCTCCTGGCAGAGAAAAAACTCCTGATTTTTGGGGTCGTTCCACGCCTACTCCCGATTTCATATTATCTCCCAATTTTTGCTGATAACTCCTGATTATAACATTTTTCTTCAGTAATGTTACATTTAAACATTATTCAAGTCAGCTTATCAATGTTTCTAACCATAGAACAATGCTAAAATCAGAAAATAAACCACAACAAGTAATAAAGCACAACAATAAAATTGTCAACAATTAGTTTCAATCCCAAGAATGATCACTGTGATGCTGTAACATTTCCATTCCCACCAAAGAAACTTACACAAATGAACACCTGGCATTACTGTACCATATATACAAACATTAATTGCCATCATTAAATTAAAAGAAGGAATGGTGAAACATACCACGCGGCTTATGTATCCTCAAAAAATTATTCAGAATAAATATGTTATTTAATAAACAGTGTTAAATGCCTTTCAGGTTGAAAATAAAAAAGGGAAATAAAAATGTCCCAATTTCAGGTCCCAATCTCCTTATTTTTTCATTCAGTCTCTCTGCTTGGCTTTTGAAAAGTTGACTGGTATGTTTCAGTATCAATTTTTTTTAATTTTTTTAATAATTTTTATTTTATTATATATAATTCAGTTGGAATCGGAATTTTTTAAAATTTAATTTAGTGTAACACTTTTAGTAGTTTAAGTAAAATGTTAAAATAGTTCAATTAAAGTTCTACTACTGCTTACACATTCATTTTTCAGGAGACCACAAAATAAATGTACTCTATTGTGGTCAACTGGTCAAGGGATGTCCATTTCTGTGTAAAGTGTATGATGCTGGATCAGTTATTGTGTCCAAAATGCCCAGCTACACCTTCATTGGAAATGAAGTCAGTTTTGACAGTAAGTGCAAAAGCAATTGAAAGAAGAATAGGTGTAAGGTATAGAAGTCCTTATACAGCCGTGGTTTAGTGTATCAGTTTTTAAAAATATCCTATATTTTTGATGTTACATATGCATAATGTCTATTGATTACATCACATACAGTAAAGTATTATACTCTTGTCACTGGAAGATATTTCCATGATAAAATGTACACTCTTTTTTTAGGAGTGGGGGTGGGGAGCAATTTGTATAATTATAGCAATTGTCAATTTACATTATATGATAAATATAATCATCAATTTGTGCTAATTTCATTAGCTGCTTATGAAATCTGTTAAATAATTTCATTATTTCCATAACCAAAGTTTGCAGAAATAATGTTGTAATGATGATTGTTGACACCTTTTAGTTGCAAAATGAGGACATTCTTACAAAATGAGGTCATTGTTACAAAATTTGGACATTGCAACTGCGGTATTAGACCTTATTGGAAATTCACCAAGCATCATGGGTAAATTTTGGAAGGCAAAATGACTACATTTTTGTGTACTTTATGGATTGGAATCCTAAGTTGCCAGGCCACTTTCTGCAAGAATAACGGCTGATCACAGGCCACTTTCTGCAAGTATAACAGCTGATCACAGGCCACTTTAGAGTCATTAAATATAAATTTGCCCTTTGTAAATAAGGAACACTTTAAAAGGGAGAAGTTTTACCTATCAGTCACAGTAAAATGATGGTTCAATCAGGCCAATCAGTTTCTCATTTAATGCATGGCATTAGCTCTGAAATGTGTAATAACGAATGTTTGTCAAACTTCTGTGTGTTTCTAAGCATGTATGAGAGACATATTTGCTAATTACTAGGTTACAAACTCAACATGTAAGCACATTTGGACTTTACAATAAAAACCCAGATCTCGACATCTGCGTTTTAAATACATCACATTCATTTTTCTCAATGTAAGTGAGAGTTACTGTTATGACTCTGTGGTCACAAACTTAAGTAACAGAAAATAAGCAAAACCTACAAGTTTTGTAAAACTTACAAACCATTTAATTATTAAAGTGATAAATGAAAATGTGAGAGAACTTGCAGTATAATAAAATGAATCCAAATTAGTAAGTTTTGTATGAAAATCCTAAACAAATGAAAAGTCCCTTATAAATTTCAATACTGGAAATGTAATTGTCCTCCAAGAACCATGATGTTGTCAAGATGACATTGTCCAGAATTCATTCAAATAAAAAGCGTAAATGACTCCAGAAATCGGAATGAAATTGAATGCATAATATTCTTCCTATGTACACTGTATATGTTGACTGTACTTCCAATAGACCCCATGTGACAGCATACACTGTATATGTTGACTGTACTTCCAATAGACCCCATGTGACAGCATACACTGTATATGTTGACCGTACTTCTGGTAGACCCCATGTGACAGCATACACTGTATATGTTGACTGTACTTCCAATAGACCCCATGTGACAGCATACACTGTATATGTTGACTGTACTTCCAATAGACCCCATGTGACAGCATACACTGTATATGTTGACTGTACTTCCAATAGACCCCATGTGACAGCATACACTGTATATGTTGACCGCACTTCCAGTAGACCCCATGTGACAGCATACACTGTATATGTTGACTGTACTTCCAATAGACCCCATGTGACAGCATACACTGTATATGTTGACTGTATTTCCAATAGACCCCATGTGACAGCATACACTGTATATGTTGACTGTACTTCCAATAGACCCCATGTGACAGCATACACTGTTGATTTTGATGAACTAAACATATTCACATGACCTAGCGCAACCAATGGGAGACCACAGAATTCTCAAAACTTCGATATCCCATCAGTCACTGAGAAACTACACAATAGGCACCATTTTAAGTTTTATTATTACGATTATTATTACTAATCCTAAACGCATACATAAACATCTATTTATAAATCCCGTCATACTATACTCAAGTCATGTAGACTAGCCTGAACTAAAGATATTCTGTACACATTACAGCCATGAATAAGAATTATAAAAATTAGATAAAATCATTGTACCAGGAGTTACAAAAAATATAGATATACATAACAGTTACACAGTAAATTCTTTAAAAGATGCATTATCTAAATCAAAAGTCAACAAATTAGCATACAAGAAATGCCCATTATGATGCAGATGAGTACCTTGATAAAGAAATGCCCATTATGATGCAGATGAGTACCTTGATAAATCGGCTGCTTGTGTATAACGAAACAAATGCAAATGTTTTAGCAAGCTCTTTGGTGGGTCTCTTTCTTGCTTGGTTTGCCATATTATTGGCCAAATTTTGTCATTGCTTATCATTTTGTGAAACAAATTATAGCTCAATTCATGTCTCAGTTGTATGCTTTTTGATTGCTGATCAGATGCCCATCATAGTAGATGCAATACAGAAATGGCATTTTCATGTCTTCCAATTAATTTTACCCATGATGCTTTGTGAATTTCCAGTAAACTCAATCAAAGTAGTCAGAGTCTATTTATTTTCTAGCAATAGTAAATCGGCTTTGCTTGCCAAGGGCCATTCATCCACTTTGCTCAGCATCAATACTTGGTATAAGTAACTAGTAAGAACAGTATCTGATTTGATGCAACTAAAAGCATCTGATACAGTAAGATTGCTAACTGATACAGTAAGATTGCTAACTGATACAGTAAGATTGCTAACTGATACAATAAGATTGCTAACTGATACAGTAAGATTGCTAACTGATACAGTAAGATTGCTAACTGATACAATAAGATTGCTAACTGATACAGTAAGATTGCTAACTGATACAATAAGATTGCTAACTCAGTTTAACTTGGATAGAGTTTAAAGAATCATCCCAGTCTTGTACATTGTTTGCATGCAAAAATCCTTTCTTTTCGGTCAAAAATCTGGACATCATGGAATATATAGTGTTAACTTTTTATCATATGTAATGAGCTTTTTAACTGTGCATTTAATGTTTTGAACAGTAGACTCCTGTCCATACAATGGCATTTGTTTGAAACATTGTTTTGGCTAGCTAAATATGCCATGGGTTCATAAAGAATGAAGTGGATCCATGACAGTTGGATAGCTACATATGCCATGGGTTCATAAAGAATGTAGTGGATCTATGACAGTTGGCTAGCTGCATATGCCATGGATTCATAAAGAATGGAGTGGATCCATGACAGTTGGATAGCTACATATACCATGGATTCATAAAGAATGTAGTGGATCTATGACAGTTGGATAGCTATGTATGCCATGGATTCATAAAGAATTTAGTGGTTCCATGACAGTTGGATAGCTACATATGCCATGGGTTCATAAAGAATGTAGTGGATCTATGGCTATTCACTAGCTACATATACGTGGGTTTGATTAGAAATGAAATTGATCTATGACAGTTGTCTTGCTACATATGCCTGGGTTTGAGTAGAAATGAAGTGGATTCAAGACAGTTGGCTAGCTACATGCCATGAGTTGATGAGGAATGAAGTGGCTCCATGACCCTTGACTAGCTACATGCCATGGGGTGATGAGGAATGAAGTGTGTCCATGACAGTTGGCTAGCTGCATATGCCAAGAGTTGATGAGGAATGAAGTGGATCTGTGACAGGTGGCTTGCTACATATGTCATGGGTTGATGAGGAATGTAGTGGGCCCATGATATTTGGTTAGCAAAGCTGAAAATAAATATATAGATTAATGGCTGCTTACTCATTTAAAAAATATTTCCTTAATCCTTGGGAAGTTTGCCTAATTCAAAACTTGTTTGGACTTTAATGTTTACATTGATAAATTAGTCAGTCTTCATTTTCAGTATAATTCTAATTTTGATCAATTTATTTCAAGTTGATGCATCCAGTGCAGGTTCAGGGAACATTGAGATAATGGTGAATGGTGGGGAAATTGCCTGCAAGGTTCAGAACCATGGCAAATACAGGTTTACTGCTTCCTTCACCCCAAACATGGCTGAACCTCATACGGTGGAGATGAAATTCAACTCTCTTTCTGTTGTTGGTAAGGCTGTAGCGATATTTGTCTTGTAACTCCTCAAGCTGAGTGTACACTTAAAAAAAATATTCTGACCATCGCTATACACTTCAAGGTTTTGTATAATAATTTATTGAAAATTAACAGTGTTCTTGATATAAATGATTCTAACACAGTGGTCCCCCCCCTTATAAGGTCACCCCTTCTGCAGCATGAAAATGGAGGTGGTCCATACTGATGTGAGTTATAACTACATATAAAGTATGAAAAGTTTAACTAATTTTTAAATACTTAATATTTTCATTTCAAAATCACAGGAATGTTACTGAATCAGTTTTGAGATCAGCATTATATCAAGAATAACCATCAGTCATGGTGCAAAACTACAACGTCAGTAAAGTTAGGGCATAAATATCTGCCTCTACCCATCACTGTCCATCACTTCCCTTTTCCCACATGTAAATTGTATATTGCTTATTTGAATCTTTCTGACATCAAATTTCTTAGTAGTTTTAAAAAACTCTCTCCCCTTTCTTTTTTTTACGTCAGAATGATGTCACTTTTCCTTCTAAACAGAGAATATCTGATGACATTTTGTACTTTTTGCAACAGCTTATTTCTTCATTGGCAGTTTGTAGTTATTACACAAGATGCTATGTGTTTATAAAGGAAATGAGCTTGTCATGTGATCAACTGGTGTTTAGTCTGGTACCCTTTTAGTTATTTTTCTTAATCTGCAAGAGAAAAGCCACAGTGACTAACATACTGTTTTTGCTTTTCTGTTGATCAGATGTCATGCTGACTTGTGCTGAACAAAGCAGTTAGCTTTTGTCATGTTGATAATTATGAGTGGTGATTATAACCAGTTATTATCAAAGTGTCAAAACTTAACATATGAGAAACACACAGCAGAAAGGATAATCAGATTACTTACCTCTTTGCATGAATTTAAGTTGCACTAACACACCAGTCATTAGCCGCCTTAAAATGTGACCATTCTGTGAACACAAACTCGCTTTTCCATGGTATTCTGGCTATATAAAGAGGTGGCTGTTGGTTGAGGATGGGAGTGGTGAGCCATTAAGGCTCAGAATGTACATGGTACATACAAAATTTTGAAGTACTTAATAGCATAGTTGAAGTATGTGCTGGAGTTGAAGAGATAGGTAAAAATGACAAATGAATTATTCTTTCTGCTTTTTTACTTCTACTAAGTCATAATCATCTTTGTTGAGACTGGCTTTGGGCCGAGGTTGAGAAGTGGAATAAAAGAAAAGACATGAACTTAGCATTCTGCATTTTTTACTGATTTATCATAATCTTTGTTAAAATGTGCCTTGTGCTGGTGTTAAGGAGATGAATAAAAATGAGGTAAGACATTTGCTTTCTGATTTCTTCTTATTCAACTAATTGGTTATAACTGTGAAGACTTAACCTAATTGTTGTTGATTTATTTTTGTGTGCATCAAATTTTGTGGTTCTTCAAATACATTATCTGATTATAATATCATAGGAGTATGACAACCACTTCACAAATCCAGCCCTCTCAAATGAGATTTTATATTTTTCAAAAAGCTATCAGTAAACGTTGACTGAGCTAGGCAGGCATGTGTTCTGCTTGGATATAGAGATTGACACAACATCTTGTCCATATTTTAAATTGCTACTTCAAATTTAGGAAGCACTATAATTTAGATACCACAAACCTGTTATCAGTTCGAGTCTTTTCACTTTGGGAGTGTGTTTTCTCACATAAGAGAAGTATACACCATCAATATTTCTATAAATTTCTTGCCTATTTCTAAGATGAAGTTTCTCACTTCATTAGTCTAACTGTTTATCCTAAATTTCAACATTCTTCCAATCTAACTCAAGTTTGCAAGGCCATGATTTTGTAAAAAAGCCCATCTGACGTTAACCATTTTTTGAAATGATCATGATGTTTAGAAAATGTTCAGATATTTAGTTTAGATTTAAGAGGTGCCACACTTCAGTTCAGTCAATGAAGTCACTCAAAGTTTCCTTTTTTGTTGGGAGTGCTCCAAATGTAGTGGTGATATATTTGATAAATTCCATTACTGACTAATCTAACAACAACATTTGCATGTGGTGCACAAATGGATTTGAGAGGGAATGAAGAGAGGCAAGCCCGCTTTTTTTAAAACCAGATCTGAGAAGAAAAGCATGCATTAGATAAAAATAAGACTTGGGTGAATATTAATGATCAGCTGGGGCACTGGAATATTTTGAAGTGTGCACTTGGGTTGAAGACAATTTAGCATAGTGCAGTGTTAGCTTCTTATGTTTATACTGGTGATGTCATCAAATCATGTGTTCCAGTTTTTGACTGAAATTGGTTCACCCATCAATGTCACAGATCAACATTGGATTAATTTGTACATGAGTGAAAAATGGCTGCATTTTTCAGTTCAAGAAAGAAATTACTGCGTTGTAACCTCAATATTATCAGGTTTTAATGGAACCAAATGAACCCAATGATCTTTTGAGATTCAGTATTATTCAGATAATTTGGCATATATGACTTTTTGCACATAATAGTGGCATTGGGGTTTTAAATTTGTGAATAAGCCTTGATGAAAATGGGATCCAGTTTTGTGGATAAATGTATTAGGCTGAATAAGGTCAGTTTTCTACACAGATGGGTCAGATTAAATTGGATCAGTTGTCAGCACAGGCAGTTCAAACTAAATTGGATCAGTTTTCTGCACAGGTAGATTGAACTTAATTGGGTCAAATTTCTGCACAGGTTGGTTGAGTTAAATTGGATCAATTTTTTGCAAAGTGCACAGGTTGGTCAGTTAAATTGTGTCTTTAATTTTTGCTTTGTAGCAGCCAAAAAGTCATATAAAATAAAATGGATAGACAATATTGAGTAAAGGCATTTCCAAAAGCCTGAAGATAAATATCACAGGGGTCAAAGGACACAACTATAATTGCTAGATTATTTACTGTATAACTTTAATGACATCTTAATAAAATTGTTGATTTTTATTTTTCTTTAAAACCAGGAAGCCCTTGGAATATATCAGTCCTTGACCTAGACAAGTTTACAGCTTCAGGCGAAGGGTTGGAGTTTGTACATGTAAAGAGAAAATATAGTTTCAGCATTCATTATCAGGGGATTCTCAGTGATGATTTCAAGGTTAAAATCACAGGTAAAATGTAAACTTTTCCTATAGCATTTCTGTATGTATGTAATTAATTTTTTGCACATTTTGATTTAAGACAGTGATCAATTCTTGGTCTCACCATCAGAACTTATATTTTGGTTTGAATTTAAATTTAGAAACCAGTATTTTGATGTCTGAAATTTAAGTCTGGCATAAAAAATATGTCATTTAGAGGGTTTACATGTTAAAGTGGGAAGCAGTAAACTTAATTAGGGCTGTTCCAGTAAAACATATATCCCCATTGGGGATGGCACTTCAAAAAATCTTCTGTAGGCGGTTGTGTTTCAAACTATTTTGATTCTGACAATGGAAGGCTGATTAGGAAAATCACTTCTGGTGTGGGTTGTTAACAAAATGAGAAATCGCTGGTGGGGTTGTCAGAAAAAAAAGAATATATATTTAAAATCGCATCGGACCCCCTCCTAGCGGTCTAATGTGAATAAAACATTGGGTCAGAAAATGATGCCAGTACACGCGAGTGCACCTAATTTGTACGAATTCACGTATTTTTAAAACAGTGATATGCGTTCCGCAAATTATGTCAACGTCGTGGATATAAAACGTGCTTTGCGCAGTATGTAATTTTTATTCAACTTTTAACTTTAAAAGTGCATTTTGCGATGTAATTTGTGCTTCCAGTAGCAATATCGCAGCGTTCAATGCGACATCCAGATTCAGGAAGGCAAACGTTAAAATGGCTGGATACTGCGGTTTGACATGAATGGCTGTTAAACTAAATTTGATTGGTTCATTGGCCCTGGAACAGGCACTTTATGGTAGTTTTAACCTTACTTTCATCATGGAAGTTTTACAAATGCATGTTTCAAATAAGGGCCACACAGGAAACCAAAATGGCTGAATCACAACAGGGTTTGTCGTCAGATGACGTTTTCAGTCGGCAAATACTGGCTAGTGATAGCTATGATGACAATGAATTTCATGTATATCAGTCTGTTGGACATTGGGAAAATGTCACTTGAAATACCAGTGTGTGATTTTGAGCCCAAAATTGATGTCGAGTGCGAGTCCGATGTATGCGTTGGATGGACAGGATGCCAGTTATTTATTCAAGATACCCATGTCTGAACAAGCAGACTATAGGAATGTTGGACTTAAAACCCTAATACATCATTATGGAAGAGAAAAAAATCTGGCATAAGAGGCAACAAAGCACTGATTCAAGTAAGTGAATCTTTGGCAGAGTTCATGTTAGTGAAAACTTTTCTTTTTGGAACAGAGATATCAAAGAGAGAAGACCCATGGGGCCATACTGTGAGATGTTGAAAATTGCACAACCATAAAGAACAATAACTTGTTCAAGCTAGTTATGCATATTCGTTTCAGACAGCAGACAATGAAAGGGAGTTCTCAGCACAGAATAATATTTGTACACAGAGGAGGAGGATCATATTAAATTCAGAAACAATCAACAGATTGATGCTCATAGGGATCATCAGCAAATCCCCATACAATATAATAAGTGTGTGTAGATCTCTAGTTGGCAGAACCAATATGGCAACAAAAGAATAACGAGACTAACTTTCATATCATGCAGATGTATTACCAAATGAAGTACGTGCTCTTTATGTGCAAAAATTGAATGACATTAAACATAAGAAACTGACTGAAATGTGTAAACTCAAAGCAAGATGGATAAAATTTGTCCTGTTTGTGTGTGGTTATTCCTATGTATATTTTGAGGATGTTGATATTTTCTGCAGACCTTTTGGCACTTAGTTCCAAGCCATCATTTGGTATCTGTATTACAAATTGGATTACTATTATTTAGAACACAACATTTTGAAGCAGTGTCATTACCTAATGATGAAATTGATGAAAAAATACTTGATGTCATTCTGATATATGGATTCTTTACTACACTACTAATCTGTTCATCCTGATTCTTTTTTTACCATCTCCTTTCGTTTTACTGGTACCAATACTTTTAATAAAATTGTAACTTATATTTTCTTACAATCTAAATATTTGTGATCATGTATTATTGTCAAAAGGTAAAATGTGCTTAGTTTTGTTGTAAAATCTAAAACTATTAATTAGCAAGGGACTAAAGTAAAAAGTGGGTCAACTTCATGTGTGCAGAAATTATTACCATATTACAGAGTGTTGTTAGAAACAACAGAATAGTTGTACGAGATGTATTTTGCAAAGTTATAGAACCAGCACTCGTATTGTAACTACATATTCCATTTAAATAATACTATCATTATTTCTGCATATTCGTATCAGTTTTTCCCAAGTGGTATTAATTTCCTGATCTGATGTTCGTTTCTTGTGAAATTTTTACACATCAAGAATTCTCAGTGTCATTAAAAAACAATCTAATCTGCACCAAATTGAGTTTGAGAAGAAATTTATTTTTTTAACCCCAAAATCACTGAAGCTATGAGTTCTGGCATTAAAGTCTCACATTAAATAACATTTAAAGTTGCCATGATAGTAATTTAGGATGCAACTGTTCTAATTTCACCTTTGGTATATTCAGATCTTGAATGTGATGGAGGAACATGGCTCCAAAATAAACACATCAGTTTTAGAACCTGTTCATTGACTATGAATCAAGTATATAATCTGAGTCCAACTGAATTGTTAGAAAAAGTTTAATGCTTCTGACAACATCATAATTAGCTATTAAATATGGAGTAAGCCTATGGTCTTTCTGCCATCCTAACCAAGACCCCACCACAACCACGTGACCATGCCCAATGACATCACAGTAATAATCGCTATACAACTAGAGATGACATCTCTTTGAGTATTTTGATTTCAGTAGAGCCTTAACAGAGTGGAATAGTAAGAAAGAGTGACAGATATTTAAGTGTTAGAGAGATATTTAACAATGGCTATTCCTCCCACCACCACTTATTGGAGATCACACACACACAAAACTTTGATTAAATCCTGAAATCCTGGCAGCATCCCTGCAGGGGAGATAACTTGACCATTTTATTTAGTTTTATTGGTCTCTGGTTATCCCATGGTATTTCTGTTACTCGAACATTATCTTACAGTGTGTCCAGTCAGCATGGTCGGAAAAGGCATACAACCATTGAGAGTTGTTGAAGGACTCGCTTTACTACAGATATGAAAGAACGAGAACCATACTGTAAATCCGTGAAGATTAAATAGAGTATACATGGTTTGACTGCCCCTGATTGGTTGATAATGAAAGTAAGATTTTAGTAAAAAGAATCTTTTGAGAGCTTGTCCTACTTATAACTGAAAAAAGTCAGGGACATTGTTTTATTAACATAATTTACGTCCCTCTACAGACCTGAGTTTGGAAGACTCATTACTGAAATCAGCACTTGACTCTTTGGTGTAGTATTGAAAGCACACATTTCAAATTTGTGTAGATCCAGAAAATGGTGCAGCTGTTATGGTTTTCTTCTCACAAAAGCTGTCATCATAGATGTGTCTATACTGATACAAATTTGATCATGAGTATTGGAAATTTTAAGTTATTGAATTTTAATATGGTGTTTGCACAGGTTTACAATGGGAACTGAATTAGTACAGCGAGTCTTGAACTCTTGAGTTTTGTGCAGAAACATGGAATCCAAGCAGAATACATCCAGAAATGTAGAGGTTTTCTATCTTGGATTTAGTCTCCCCGTTGCATTTCACACTGATATACATATTCACAAACAATTAGTATAGTAGTAGGAAAAGTAAGTGACAAATTTAGATACATATCATAAACATGACAAACAGTATGTGGGGGGACAAGTTCATAAGAACAGGCTGGAATGGAGAAGTATAATAACAACAATAATGAGTGGAAGTGTGCATCTTTTTTAATGTGTGCAACATTATTTTCTCAGCTTCAGTAAGAAATTACATCAAAGGGAAGACAATAAAGAATGTATAGTTAACTAAACCACGTGAATTTAGCTACTCAAATCGATTTTAGCCTTTTGGTTATATTTGTTCTGGTCTGTTTCTGTCCATTCTGGTGATTATGTCCACTGAATCAGTATGGTTGGAAAAAAATTTGGCAAATTTAAAGATTGAAAAATCTTTTGGCAGATTATGATTATACACTGTACTTCTGCCTGAGAGATGTGAATAATTTCATTTCTTGGTTTGTTGATTCTGGTTGTTGCTCAGTTCAAATGCATCACTGAAAAACACTGATGCATTCTCATACTTTGTTACAAATATTTATTACAGATGTACATCTCCAGATATTGGTGAATATTGCTTGAATAAGTTATAATAGTTCTGCAGCATGTGATGCAGGATTGCTCAAGACTTCTCCATCCCATATGCTTACCACGAAAAATCCATTTGTACCAGCTGATGATGACTTTTAGGTAATGGTCAGAAAGGCATAGTTGACAATATTCAAAGGTCTACAAAAATGACTGGAGTCAAAATTTATAAACTCAGACAGATGTGGCAAAAATGATGGACTAATACCTTTGCTGCTGTTGCCACAGTTGATTAGTTGGTTGATTTAGTTTGGTTTGGTTTTTGGGGGTGGGTGGGGTTAACAGTATATTAGGTGGAGGAAGAACCCCGAAAGACCACCAACCCATATTGGTTGATCTGTGACAAAAACTCACTCTGAGACATGTGCAAGTGATCTGTAAAAGCAAGCATCTTAGTACACTAGGGCACATGGAGCCTCTGTTGATTTGATGTTTATCTTCAACAGCCGAAGTCATTTAGACACGAGATCTCTGGCTTTGGTAGATCATTATGGTCTTTACACCATTTTCAGATGAAGAGAATCAATATATGGCAGCCAGTTTTACTGCTGAAGAAAATCCAAGTACTTCTGAGACACCAGACACCACTTATGTAGAACCACTGACCTTCCACAAGTAACTGGCAACATTCTTATTTACACATTGGAGGCAAGTAATCACATGACAAGCATCTTGTACCACTCTGCCATGGAAGCCCCTCAGATCTGTATCACAAGACAAGCATCTTATACTCTGCCATGAAAGCCCCTCAGACCATAGGTATAAGCCTCGTATGAAAGACTAGAAGTGGGAGATAGAACCTGTGACAACTGGATTAAAAGTGTGGAATGTTACTGCTAGGCCATCAGTGATGATGATGATGCTGTTGACAATACAGTTAACTGCAATGACATTGATTTTATGAGTACTCTGGGAAAAAATGATTCCTTGACTTTTATCCATTTTTTAAAATCTAATTTATGATATAAAAATGCTTGACTTGCTATATTTCTTTTTTTCTTAAAACTTTATATTAGTCTTGCAACAAGGCATAAAAATAAGACGTCGGTAACTGAAATATGTGTTCTTACAAGAAATGATATAGTGTAAAAGTAGGCAGAAATAATGCAACATCACCTTCACAGGCATTAATGATTTTTTCTGACAAATCATGTATTTTAAGTTTACCAAAACATTTATTGGAAAAAAATAATAACAAGGGAATCATAGCATCTGACCACACATTTAAAGCAATTCAAGATTTAACTATTATTCTAATCAAAAGCTGCATGCCTGAGAACAAAGAAAAATAGCAAAACATAGTGATCACTTTAGTAAACACACAGTTTAGTAAGGATACAAATTCATGATTTCTGTTTTAGAACAGAAATCCCTAATATAAAATCTATATTCATGGACATTAAATTAGTAGGTATTAAGGGACTGATCAATGAGATTGCAAATAAAAAGCCACCAAGAAAATTTGTGGTTTCACAGTATCAGAGACATACATGGCTGACAGACAAACAAACAAAAGGACAAAAGATTGATTATAATGAATGAATATATAAGAATTCAGTAGATTACTTCCAGCCAGCTGACATTTAAATCGCTTCTCTCCCCAACCCAATATTAAAATCGCTTCTACCACCCACTAACCCATAGCCAGAAATTATGTAAAAAAAATATGCTTCTGTAGGGGGCAGTGTTTTTCAATTAAAACATATCCGACGGTGGATCTTAATTTTTTTAAATTGCTTCTGTTGTGGGTTGGTTGAATTTGAAAGTGCCTTCCCCCTGGGGGGTATATGTTTTACTGGAACAGCCCTAAGATAGATGCTATCTGATGTAAAGTATTTTATTAGACTGGTCTAACATTAGATTTTTATTAGACTGGTCTAACATCAGATTTTTATTAGACTGGTCTAACATTAGATTTTTATTAGACTGGTCTAACATCAGATTTCTTTGCATACAAAAGTATATCACATTAAGATGAATGTAACTATAGTCTCGAATTTTAATACAACTGGAGACTTGAGTCTGTTTTATAAATGATGGAAAATGAGCCAAAATTCTTGGGAGGTACTTCAGGATAATATCTAAGTAGAAAATATTTTAAATAACATAAAATCAGCAGTGAAAAAGAAAGCAATTGTTCTTTCTGATCATTTGTATTGTGGATAAGATAAACATTGTTTTTTTAATCAACCTACCCCCACCCCCCAATGATCACAAATAACAAGAAGTCTTGAATGAATTGAAGTTGTACTGTTTGTTCCAGTCATTTACTGCTTTGAGAGAAACTAGTTGGAATTAGGGCCCATGTACTGTATAATCTGGAGTCTACCAGAATGTAGACACAGTATTACACAAAAATATTTAAGTATGCTGTATTACATGTATTCAATTCACAGAGTTAAACTTTTATTTTTGTAGTTTTGGAGTTTACCAAGTTCAAAATAACTGATCTGCATTTGTTACAATAGTGAGTAGATTGCAGACTAGAGTGGTTTTAGTTCTCAAAATTCAGTACCTAACATCAAATTTTGATACTTTTAAATTATATGGAGACAGCATGGCACATAATTGGGACCAGAGTAGACTAGAATGATTATGATTTATGTGTATAATATATATGTATATTGTCACATTCTTTAATCAGCATCCACTCATGTTTGACACAATTCACAGAAGCACATATTTAAGAGTACTGTATTCACTCATCCCCAACTGTGAAGAACCAGATCTGCAGTAAGGTATTGACTTATTTTCAGGTATGGACATATCATATTCAAAATGCAGTAACATTGCACAAGATTATAGACCTGGTTATGCTGGGCAATTATTTTGTGCTGGCAGATAGACTGGGATTTTCCATATAATATACTTTAGGTATTTATTAATGGATTCGGTACTGAAAATACTTGTATGAATAGATTATCTTGGCAGTGGGCAACTTGCAGTTAATCCAACCCTTTGAAATGAGTCCACATGAAAGTGTTTCAGTACTAATTCAATAGCCTTCTTTTTATATACTTAAAACCAGATAAAGAAATGAAACATTTTATCTTCTAAAAATTTACGTTTAAATCTAACAATCTAAATCAGAATATCTTAAAATACTTGTACTCATTCCTGTTCTGTTGATGGTGCATATTGCATTGTTTTAATTAATAATGCATATTGCATTGTTTTAATTAATAATGCATATTGTTTTAACTATTTACCCTCTACAAGTACTTAACAGCCCTGCCTACTGAGCCTGATAAGCAGCCTGCCTTCTAGCAGCTGTTTGTAGGCTGAACCCCAGAGCATCATAATGGCTGCCTGAGTGAGGGCTTCTTGAGTTAGTGCACATGGTGTCTACATTCTATATCAATCTTGTCCCATGCAAACTGTGAATTTAATGAAAACTAATGTTTTAAACACTTACCAAAGTTTTGTGCCACTCATTTCCACCAACAGGCACATATAATCCTCAGGAATCAATGTTTATATTCACATCTTCATAATAAAAAATATACTTCACGATATCTGTTGTGTTTATAATGTATATTAGACTACTTTTCTCACCATTTTGCACAACCAGAATATTTCTTCGGGAAAAACTGTAGAAAGAAATCTATCTCCCTTGCATTTCATCTAAAATAAATGTTGGCCTGAGTCCACTGTAAAGTCGTCCACATGTAATGGTCCCATGTGTTCTGACCAGAAAGGATCGTCAGGCGTTTCATCCTCAGATTCAGATAAAACTGAAATGTCAGGTGTTGAAACAGGACTTATACTAATGTCCAATCCTTCGTCTTTAATTGGATCATTAAATGCAATGTCATTTGCAATGTCACCAATTTCAAATCCTTCAAAACTTTTGTTGGAATCTTCGTTGGAATACATGAATGTTGCCATTTTGTTTCACTTTGACAATTGACCTCTTTTTCCAAGGAAATTCCTGCTTATATGCTGTAAAACTACTAACACAACACTTTCATCATTTTATGTAAGGACTATTATCATTGGCTAAATGTTAAAAAATCCCGGATGTTTGTGATTTCATCCAGTGCAAAGCTTTAATGCAATGCATTTGTGTGTGTCTCGGGGGGGTTTCCCAACCCTCAGTTGGAAACACATATATGAGCCAGCCGGGACAGAGAGAGTATTATTAGCAGCTTGTATTTGCATCTCTGGGGTTACAAGGCTATTTTTAGCATTGCATATATGTGTTAGCAGAAGGTAAAGAGTGAATTAATAATGCATTTGTTTTCCTTTTGCTCTCATTCCTTTGCATATCATGTAGCCACAGCAGATTACTGGCTAAATCAGCATTTAATAGAAAATCAGCTTAGATACTACTACGAAAGGTGTCACTGTCGTTTAAAAGTGGCAGTTCCACTGATTTTAGCAACATTGTTTTCCTGCAAGCGCCACTGAAACGGAAATGTTGAATCAGTACTTATAACCCATTGTATTATTTTCAAGAGCATGAATGCTGGCAATATAGGCATTGCATTGAAAATTTGTTCAAGTCCAAACTTGCAGTTTTGCTTCCTCTGCCATCATCATCTTTGGATGCAAAGTGTTTTTGTTTCCTTTTAACCCTTTACCTCATGCAAGTGCCTTTGGAGGCCTCTACTCCATTCTCATGTAAGTGCCTTTGGAGGCCTCTACTCCATTCTCATGCAAGCGCCTTTGGAGGCCTCTACTCCATTCTCATGCAAGGGCCTTTGGAGGCCTCTACTCCATTTTCATGCAAGCACCTTTGGAGGCCTCTACTTCATTCTCATTGAAGTGCCTTTGGAGGCCTCTGCTCGATTCTCATGGAAATGCCTTTGGAGGCTTCTACTCCATTCTCATGCAAGTGCCTTTGGATGCCTCTACTCCATTCCCATGGAAATGCCTTTGGAGGCCTCTACTCCATTCTGATGGAAGTGCCTTTAGATGCCTCTACTCCATTCTCATGGAAATGCCTTTGGACACCTCTACCCGATTTGCATGCAAGCGCCTTTTGACACCTCTACACCATTCTCATGGAAGCACCTTTCGACATCTGCTGTAAACAAAAGCCATTTTGAGCAGGTTTTTGTTGCGCCACCTTCCAGGAAAACCCTCTATTAGACACTACCTTCATTGGTGCGAATGACCATTACGTCAGATGACGTGGTCACTGTTTGTGCTCTGGTCAAAATCTGCTATTAAAAGTAACTGGGTCATATTCTCCTCTCTCCAAAATGGAGGTCATGAATTTCGTTCAGTACTTACTCGAGTTTTCACGATTAGAATCACAACTATGAAAGCTTCAATAACTTAGGTAAAGGCTCTGATACTGATATAGGAAGCCATTAGTTTTTATAAATTCTCAAATTCAGCTGATTTAGTGATGCAGACGCAGACAAAAACTTGTAAATTTCGAGTATGAGAAATGGCAGCTACAGTTGGTCATGCAGCTTCACAAAGAACTTGTAAATTTCGGGTATGATCACACGTCTTGACTGACGTGATGGTGAACGAGTTCTCTCAAGATTTTAAAGCACATAAAATATTATTCTGTGAAAAATAATTATACAGCTATAATGATCGGATTTTACTCTTAAATCTTTCCATACATAATCTATGTGTACCAAAAATGTAAAAATGGTTAAAATTGCTGTTAAATGTAACATACTCTACACTGCTTAACAGTTAACAGGCCCATGTTTATAGAGTCAAATAGGTAACAGGTGTTCTGTTTTTAGCACATTGCACTGGGTAACTTTGCTACATGTATATCGAAGGGCTAAAAAGCCATACACTCTATGAGGTAAAGGGTTAAACAAAAGGAGTCCCACATCACATGGTTAACAACGGTACATGTAAAAAAAGATTAGGCTGCAGTATGATTTTATTTATATTATTATGAGAAAATGTTAAATTGTTCCAGCAATATAAAATGATTCTAACCTGGTTTAAAGTATATAATATGGGTAAATACAGTACTTAAGTATTCACAAAACACATTAGTATGTTATTATATCATTAGTAATTATTTTATCACTGTATTTACAAATACATTACTACTCATTTCAGTGGCACATTGGAGGTGAAGTCTTAGATTTATTTTCTAGTGCTGTATATTAGCAACTTCATTATAGATTTCATTTTAAATAGTATTTATATACATTCAAATTGCACATCAGTAGAATGCTTTTTCATTTGCAAAATTTATATGAAAATAAATCTTGCATGAATCGTCACAGTCTTCTGTTATTTTTCATCCATTACCTTTTGAATTTTCTCTCAAACATATTCATTATATGTTTATGTATTGTCCATCTATGAAACTCCATGTCAGCTTGGAGAATACGCCTGATATGCTCTCTTTCATGTAGCAGGAGGCAAGGATATAATGCAAAAACCATGGCAACTCATTGGTTAGCATGCTGGAATCCTGGCTGAAGGAGGCAGGTTAAAATCCTACTGTTAGATCAGTCCTGGTTGGCTACTATAGTGTGTGTATTCTTAGTGTTGCTGTGCTGTAAAACACAAAACCAAACCAAACCATCTGTGAAAGAAGATAACTGTAAAATAATTAGGAGTCATTGTGTTGTTTGGGATAACATTGATAATGGGGAAAATGTTGTTCCATAAAAAGTGGGATGTGAAAACTTTGTATAAAATGGAATTTTATTGCAGTAATTGATAATAAAAAGTTTTTTTGGTCTCAAACCCAAATATTAGAAAGTCCAAAACAGATCAAAAGACCTGAAAATTGAAGCATTTTAAATATTCCATTTACATGTTACATTGGGAGGCTGTAAGTTACACTTGTATATGTAGAAAAGACAGATTGACCTTGTGGTTTAACCCCATAACAACAATATCTGTTATCAGTCAATTCACTGAGAATTTGACAGAGCATTTTGCATGCATCATCCATGCTTAGTATTGTTGAGTTACCCCATCAGTGTTAATCAAACTTATGGATCCCTGGACTTGCCAAGTGTAACATTGTCATGAAAATTCAAACTGCTTGGTCATTTTAGTCAAACTGGAATTACTATATCATTTGTTTTTCAAAGGCATCTATTATGTCATCTTCGCTAGCCAAAGCTCTGATATGTTAACCATATCAACACCTTGGTGGATCAGATAGTTATTTCAGTGCTTTGTCCTAGCAGCATCTGTTGGAGTTAATGAATTGTCTCCCTTGGTATGTAATGCCAACTAGCCAATAGCATGTAAAAGCTGTGTATTGTACACCAGCTGAAAATGGTGGAGGCAATTGACTTCAAAAGGATACTTTGTAAGTTTAACATCAAAAGTATGACTAAATACCAGAGAGATGCCATTACAGGTGTATCAGAGAGAAGGATCTGTTTATACAAACACAGACTGGCAGTGGAAAATTGCTTAATCATGAGTCCATTCCATTTGTGTGATCCCATGATCTTGATCATGTAGGAACAGTGTTTAGATTTGAGTAACTTGATTTTGATTGGATGTGGTGGCTTGTTGGCACATCCAATAAAATTTACAGACCTGAAGCACTGAAATATCTGTTCGATCCACCGATGTGTAGATAGGGTTAACACGTAGGAACCTTGGCTAGTGAAGATGCTGTTAGGTAAATTTTTAGAATGCAGACATTTTAAGTTTTTGATATTTTATGTATTTTTAATTATAAGACACAATTTTAATGTTAACATTTTAAGCTTTTTATAAATTACATGATTTGAATTATAAGGCATGGTTTTATGTAGATATTTTGCTTTACATTCTTGGTTGTTCAGTTGTTAATTTTTTTTTCACAACATTTTGAAATGCTGATTATAATCTATGTAGAAATAAAGTACAAATTCTTCTCTTGGTATGTGTCTAAATAATATGTAGATTTGATACCTTATTTTACTGCAGTTTTTATCTATTTGTGATCAATATTTTGATCAGCTTTTGCTTGGAAGCAGGTGCTTGTTTTTATTATTTGCCACAGTAGATCCCACCCACATATACCTAGATACCATTATAAGAATTAACATTTTGTGTCAAGCTTGTTTTATTTTGCTTTTATCTTTGCACACGCAAATTGGAGATGGTGATACAAGCGTGTGTTTATTTAGGTTTATCTAATACTATTTTTTGTGTGGTATAATATACGCTTGGGTGAATAAGAGTTTTTTGTGTTTTGCATCTAACTTCATTTTTTAAATTTTCCAGCAAACGTTCGGCTGCTATTCTTAACATTACAGTTAACCTTTCTATCTTACTTAGACCAGTCAGTGTTGACATCTTGGAATTAAATGTAATAACATATTTCAACAAAAGTTCAAAAGTATAATGTTTTGACAACAATGTTTAAATAAAATGTTACATTTTTACAGACACTGACTATATATATATATATATATATATATATATATATATATATATATATATATATATATATATATATATATATATATATATATATATATATATGTCGGTATTTAAATAAGAACTCGGAGAACTCTAGTTTGAATAATAACTTATTGTTTTTAGCACCCAGTGGAAGGAATGTGCCATTCAAACAGATAAAAGAGGGGAATGACTTCAGGGTTGAATATATCCCAGTGGAAGTTGGTAAGTCAAGAATGAATAGAGAATTGAATGTGTCCCAGTGGAATTCGGTAAGTTAAGAATGAATGCTGAGTTGAAAATGTCCAGTGGACATCAGTAAGTTGAGAATGAATTCACAGTTGAAATTCTCCCCATTGTTGGAAGTCAGCAAGTCAAGAATAATTAGAGAGTTGAATAGTCAGTAAGTGAGAAATGAATTCACAGTTGATTTTGTCGCATTATAAATCAATTAGTAGTAGGGATTTTCTTTACTTTTTGCATTGTGTATATTTTTTCATTGTTAGGAAGACAATATGCTAGAAGAACAATATGATTAAAGACAAATGTCAGCTTAAAATTTTGTCAAAAATTTTCAGAGTTCATTGCTTATCTGCGCTGAGTGGAGGAGAGCTTCATGTGGCATCGTAATCATGGGTAGTGACACCTGCAACATCGATGTTGGCATTAGCAAATGTTCATCCTTTATGTTCAAGTCATTGTGTCTGCAGTCATACTTTGAATTTATGGAAGAGAACCAGAAATTGATGCTAGATTAGACATGGAACTAGATGTCTAAGTAATAAATTAGTTACAAGTTAAATTTACCAAATTATATTTATTTATTGACAACTATATTAATGTGTATATAACACTGACTCATTGTGAACAATATCCTAGGTAAACCCAGAGGTGCAGTCATGTTGTTTGACATTATGTCCTGCAAAATTCTGATGAGCTTTTTAAGAGAGATTCGCATTGTTTTTACAAATTGTGTTACAATTTTGTCAAGTTGATGTCTCAAGAATGACAAGAGATAACCTCAGGAAACTTTTATGCATTTATTTCATGACAATCATCTACATGATTAGCTTTGTTAGATTTGTAATCTTTGAATTAGCATCACTCCATTTTTAGCTGTACTGTTGATACACCAAAAAAGCTTATGGCATGGCCAGTTGTCTTTGTGTATCATCGTTAGGACAAGTTGTCTTTGTGTATCATCTGTTAGGACAAGTTGTCTTTGCGTATCATCCATTAGGACAAGTTTGTTTGTGCTGCTCCTCTTATGCTGCTAGGACTGGCATGAAACTTTACACACACAGTCATCCCAGGGTCTGCTAGGTCGTAAATGAAAATGGTTTCACTCTGATGTCCAGTATGGTCTCCACAGTGACTATCTTGAAACTCTTGTTGATGTTACTACTCTGGAATAGAAAGTCTTATTTAAATGAGGTATTCACTAGAAGACCTCTTAATTTGTTTAGTTGACCGTAAATGAAAATTGTACCGCCCAGACTTGCAATATGGCCATCACCATAGTTACCATCATGAAAATCTTGTTTCTGCTGCTCCTTCAAAATGTAAAGTCTTATTTAAATGGGGTTTTCACCAAAGACTTCTCAATGATGTCTGTTAGGGGCTAAATGAAAATGGTGCCATTCAGACATCCAATATGACCACCACAACTTCCATGGCAGATGTCTTGATAATATTGTATTTGCTGCTCATCCAGAATAAATGATCATATCAGCATGAAGTTTCCACTAAAAGACTTTTATGATGTCTAGTTGATCCTAAACTAAGATGGTGTGTATCTGGCTACATATAGAAATTCTTGCTGTCACTACTCCTAATGATCACATGATGTCTTGTCGTTGAAAATGGTGTTGATCTAACAACCAATATGGCAACCATGGCAGTCATCTTAGAGATCATGTTTTCGCTACCACTCAGAAAGTTATACAGAGATGTGGTTGTCACCAGAAGACTTCTTATGATGTCTGGTTTTCCTGAATTAAAATGTTGCCAATCTGATATCCAATATGGCTGCCATGGTGGCTGTTTTGTAAAAGTATAGAAGGAAATGTTTTATCATGAACTCCAGTCTTTTTTTTTCGATCAGTAGAACATCCATCTCCTTAAAGGGACTTGTGTTATACATTTGGCAGAGCGTATTATACTATGACCCTTTAAGTCTGTCCATCTGTCTGTCCATCTATAATTTAACTAAAGTTCTACAGCAACTACCTTTGCCAAACATTACAGGCAAGTTCTTCTTGCTGAAAGAAACAGGGCTATAGATTTTGTGGTCAAAAAGTTCAAGGTCAAGTCTGACTAAAAGAAGAAATGTCTTCTGCACAATAACATTAGTTCTACATCACACACTTGGATAAAATTTTGTGTATGGCTTGCACTTGATGTAAGGAATAAAGTTGGATTATTTTGGGGTCTCAAGTTTATTTCAGTGACGCTGTGATTTCCACACAGTAATGTATGACAGACCTGCACCAAGCTTTGTAGAAGGGTTGTACTTGGAGTGAGGAAGATGCCTATTGATTTGTGGGTCAAAAGTCAGTATTACTTACTGATGGAAGACAAATTATTTCAGAAATTTCATATCTTGATTGTGTACCTTGAGCATTGTTTGTGCATTATGTACATGTTGGGTAAAATGGAATCCTGTTGTTATTTTTAAGTTAAAAAGTCAGAGGATTAAAGTCACTTGTGACTGAAAGAACAACATTTTTAAAAAAAACTTTGTTCTGGACCATTTACCTTGACCAAGGTTTGCATTTTGCTTGCACTGCTAGCATAGAAGAGGGCTACTGATTTTGGGGTCAGTAGATTAAAGGTCAGGGTCATTTTTCTAGTGTGTGATTCTTGACCCAAATTTTTGAAAGTGGCTTGCAAATGGAGTAATTAAGAAACCTAGATTCTGGGTCTGATGGTCAGAGGTCAAGGTCATGGTGAGTTTGCTAAGAAAATAATTGTTTCTGCATAGTAAGTTTAGTTCAAGACTATGTACCTTGACCAAAGGTCCATATCATTGAGACTTGTTGTTAAAAAATCTGCATAGATAGTCGTGCCTGATTGGTGCCTGCATAGGGAACTGTTAAACACAGAATGCATACAGTGTGCTGTTCAGTATAGACTTGATACAGTTGTATATACATATCTAGTATTATCAGGTGTAGATCAGTCATTAAGATATAAAACCGTATAGTTTTACATGTTACCTGTTTGATCTGTTTCCAGGTGATCACAACATAGAGGTTAGGTTCGGAAACCAGGAGCTTAATGGCAGTCCATTTGTTGCCAAGGCTTATGACACATCGGCAATCAAAGTAACTCCACCCAAAGATGGAGTTGTTGGAGAAGGCATCAGTTTCTTGAGTAAGTTGTAGAACACTGTCTTTCTCAGTTTTTTTGTTAGTCCAGCATCCACATATATGAATGTATGTAGGACACATAGATGATACCTGACCATGGGATTGTGGGATTCTCACAGAAGGATGTTTATCTAATCGTTGTATTTATTTATCAAATCATTGCATTTAAGGTCTGTTGTTCATGATTTCATTTGATTTCTAATTAGCTAATCAAAGTATTTACATGCATCCACTTGTCTGATTGAGATATGTTGTTATTTATGAAGAAACTCTTGAAGGGTTCCAATTGAAATGTCTCCTAGAGGGATGTAGCAAACTGATCCATTATTAAGTCATCATGGCTCAGGAAAACCACTCATCCAAATGTCCTAACCTTGTACAAATTGGCAGGACTGAGAAAAAGTTTACTATGTACTTGTCCCTGGACTGAGTAGATGCAGATTACAAACCTTTAAAATCAATATGAGTGAATTTTTTCCTATAACAAGTGCCAAAGGTCAGCATTGCTTAACATTTGGCATTTGTCAATTATAAATAACTATGCCCAATTTGCCTACTTATTGTCAGCATCAAACATGTTTCCTTTTTTATGCAGATGCCTGATATAAGGTAGACACTTAGAGGGTAATTATTATTAGCATATTATTTTGAAGTTACACACTTAGCCATCTATTTCTTAATGATATTTGCATTTATCACAACACTTTTCAGTAATAAGATGTTGGTTCTGTTTTAATGAGGCATTACACATTTTAATGAGTCAGACGTCTAAGAAGAGAAGAGATGGAGAATGCCAAAATGTGTTTGATATTTCATCTGTCAGGCAAAGTTACAGTTACTGTGGGTCATCTGTATTTTCAGGAATCAAGCTTTATTGATACGTTGCCATTCCAGGTTGTTTCTATAACAGTGGAATTAATTTTCACAAAAAGAATGTTGCCAACTTACATTCAAAATAGCTATTTTAAGTGTCTCATCCAATTCACACCTACTGTCCGACATGCTGTTGTAATCTGTTTACAAAGCAGATAACTTTGAGAGAACAGTCATTTGGTCAAAGTCTAGTTGAGGTATAAATGCTCCATTTCATTGGGCCAATCAGCAGTGTTTCTTGAGATATCACCTGTATGTAATTCTCTTGAATGGAAGTTTGACCAGAATGGATCATTTAGAATGAAAGTTAGTGGAAATTGGGATGGTTAGAATTTTTTAAATGCAAGTTACTGATATGTTTCTCATGAAAGGTAAGTACATACTAATATTAATATCTACTAGAGTCTTTACTTTGGCATGACAGCATAATAATAAAGCTGTCCAGCCTTGACCGTCATACTGGTGATATGGTGCAAGCATTATAGCGTCTAGCCGATATGAAAATCATACAGTGTTGACATTCTCTGTCTCTTAACTCCTACAATAACTGATAAAGTTAAACCTGTCTTGAAAGACTGCTGCTATGTTAGACCACCTGTCTTGAGAGACCATATTCTCAGTGCACAAATGTATTGATTATATAGCATTGTGACTTGTTGTGAGTGACCACCTGCCTTGAGGGACCATAATTTTTTGGCAGAAAGGGTGGTCTTTCAAGAGAGGTTCTACTGTTTGTGTCATAGTTTATTGAAAAGGAAATTTATGACATCCAGATTACTGAAAGGTTCCATTGTTGATACGAATACCACTAAGAAATTAAGTGTTATGTGTGCAGCTGCATTGATCTGAAGTTACAAACATTGTCTATTATGATATGTTTATGTAAAGAGCACACAATTTTGATGGTTCTGACCCATTTTAGTATCGGGCTTGTGTGTAGATCTTTTGTAAAAGTGTAAGCATTGTAGAAGTATACTATGTTGGGTATGGGTATCATGAGGTCAGGGACAAATAACTCTTGCAACTCACTCGTCCCAGGGACAAGTGCTAGGGACATTTTTTCCTGAGTGTGGATTCATGAATGTAATTTTTGGAGTATGAAATGTCAATTACAGTCATGGGTCATGTCACAATGTGAGAAAAGTGATAATCTGGAGAAAGTAGGGGACACAGAACTTAGGATAATGCACAGAAGGAAGGATTGGATGGTCTGACACAAAAAGAGGGGAAAGCATAGATGAAAAAGTGGTTGCACTTCAGCGTATGTAAACAGGGTCTACTCTAGGATGTGTGGTTGCACACTTGAGTAGATCTCTCAAAATATCCTGCAGAAAAGTCAACAAATGTGTGAAAACTATACATCTTTTTTCAAATTTCAAACCCTATCTTTATTTCTTCATTTCATTCTCTTACATTCTCAAAATTCCCTCCCTTTCAAGCAAGAGGGGGAATCCCCCCCCCCGCCCCACTTTTAACTTCGAGAATAGGCTCTGGTGGAAGGAGAACTATATCTGCAATGAATTCCCCCCACCACACTTTGCTGAAACATGATGCTACCTTCTAGAGGTAAATGTGGGCACATATCTTTCACAAGAAAATTCCTGGCAATACGTCAGTATACTTATCATTCTCTCTTTCCAGAATCTCAGGCTGCACTGGAAATTCATTTTTAATTTTTCTTTGTGCAGTTGATGTAAGCAAGGCTGGAGAAGGACAGTTGGAGATAATGGTTAATGACGGGAACATCCCTAACGAAGCGACCAGTGATGAAAATGGGGTGTACAAGATGACATTTGTCCCAGAGAAGGCTGGTACTCAAACTGTAGATATCATCTTTAACAAAGAGCGTCACCCAAGTAAGTACAGAGAACAAGTAAAACAGAAGTCTAAAGTAAATTTGTCTCTCAGATTTATTGCACCTTTGAAAGTATGCAAAAAACTGTTTACCTGGGATGTTCACTGTCAATCTCAGTTTCATCTGCCTCTAAATATTCTCACAATTAATCTGAACTGTAGAGTACACTAGGCAGTGATCACTTGATAGGGGCATCATTCTGGTGGCCTAGTGGTTAGAGCATCTACCTCGAATGCGGGAGGTCTTGGGTTCGAACCCTGGCTAAGTCGTACTAGACTTATAAAAATGGTACTAACAGCTGCCTTGCTAGGTGCTCAGCATTAATAGGCCAGTGTTAGGACTGGTCAGCCTGGTGTCAGGATAATGCGACTGGGTGGGACATCATGCTACATGTCTGCAGCATGATGCCCTAGTTCTAGACATCACTATAAACAGCCACACTGCAGAAATCGAAGCAATGTGACTGAAATATGTTTAAAGCTACGTTAAAAATCCAACACAAACACACAGACACAGACACACACACACACACACACACACACCATGGAGGTTTTTTTAATTTTAATTTATCCATCAGTTACTGAAGCATATGGTCTAAAAGTCTACAAAAGACCCTTTATACCCAAGTCATAAAAAAACCTCTCTGTTTTCAGGTTTATTGAAATTTATTTAAAATGCTGCTCATTGGGACCCAGTTGAATTCAGCCCATAATGTGCCAAGAGTTATACTTGGTGACTATTGCGTTTACTATTGATTTTTGAGAGAAAAGGCAAGGGTACTTAAGCATAGATAATTAGGTTCATGTAATTCAATGCTGAATCCAATCCATATGATTTCTAGAATTGCCTTGAATTCATCACTGCTCAAATATTCTAATTTAAGTGCATTGTGACACATTGGCTTTACACCTCTTTAGATCGGGGTTTAATGCCCTGTTCCAGTACAAGCAAAGATTAGTAGCCACATATGCAAAGTAGTTGGTTTTCTTTAGGTTATCTTTCTTTGAACACAATGACCAACTCATAGAACAATGATGTTGTAGAAATCGTTGTAAAATCAGGGTAAGATATAATAAAAAATTGTATAAAAAGATTTCTCTTTCTTAAACAGAATCTCCTTTGACCTGCCAGGCTGTAGACCTTTCTGGAGCTTCAGTTACGGGTCTGAAGACGGAACATCCATGTAACATAGAAACATTTTTCTACATTCATTCAGATTCTGGTAACACCAGTCTTCCTGTCAATGTGGAGGTGTTGGGTAAGTTTATGTAAGAAATATTTATGGGGGTTTCATTTGTTTTTGCTTGCTTAGTTATACATGTATGCCTTGATTTAGTTTGGTTTTCAATACTTTGGTAAATGGTAAAGATAACTAGAGTGTAGTGTTGTCACATTGGTTTTCCTTTAAAGAGTATGATGCTGTAATTGGTTTTGCCTGGTGTATAGTTAACACATGATATAGTTGTCACTAGCAGACCTTGATAAGTAGGTCAATTTTTCTGGCGTTCAGTATTAAGAATTTTGTGCTGTCTACACTTTTGGATGTAAGCATTTTTCACACAGAGTTTTGGGTCTATAATGTTTTGATCATAGAACCTGTTAATTGGCACTGTGTATGTCCAGTATTGTGCTGATGTGTCATTATGCCCTATGCATATGTACATAGAAACTGCAATGGCTCATTTTAGCATGCTGGACACAGTCTTGATAGTAGGTTTTGGATCCCACCAAGATCATGCCTAGTTGGCTGCCATACTGATCTTTTTATTAAGGAGGAGTTGGAGTTCGAAGAGGCAGGGAGAGTGAGGGAGAAACAATAAGAAGGAGAGAGTACACGATATTCAATTTAATTTGATGACGGGCCTTTAAAACACCAAACCAGAAGAAAAGGGATCCCAAATTTGAGGATGGAGAGTTATTTATACTAATGCCATGGACACATTGAAGGGAATGAACAGCATAGCTTTTATAATAGAGAGTGGGAAAATAGAACAATTTCTAGGATATATATGAAGTTTCAGCATTCTTAGAATCAGTTTAGTAGCTTTGAAGTTGTCTGAAAAGTGCTTTTACTTCTCCTTGTATGGATGATATTTGTTTTGAATCATCATGTGTAAAGTTTGTATGGATGATATTTGTCATTATGAATCATCAGTTGTAAAAAGTTTTGTCATAAATAAACAAAGTAAAAGTAAAAAAGAGAAACTTTTCCTGAAATTTGAAATAATACATTTTTCAGTTCTTGAAATTTAATTAGACATTGAACAAAGGGATAGCCTTTGTAGCATAGATTTGGACATTTGCGTAATGACTAGGATATGAGTGGGATAGCTTTTGTAGTATAGATTTGGACATTGCATAATGACCAGGATATGAGTAAAGTTTGAAATGTAATTAGCCAGTGAACAAAATTTGTTTTGATGTTTGACTCATTGCTTGACTTAATTCAGGTTATATTTCCTGGACTTTGTTTTCAAAATTGTTTGAGTAATCAGAAAGATAATTTTATATATGTTATTAAGGTTCATAAGTCTACATTTTATTGAAAAATTTTAGTATTCAAGTCAGCCATAAGCATCATTGTAGTGCATACTGCCACCATTGGAATTTACAGGATGTTTTTTCAGACGATTTATTTGTACAGAGATTTTGTTAGCACACATAATCATTTTATTGAGGTTCATCCTAAGTTTACACTGATAATATTTTTGTAAGCGCAGCGTTTTTATTATGCCTCCACTGCATGCAGAAGGAGCATCATGAATTGGTCTATGAATTGGTCCGGCATCATGAATTGGTCCATGAATTGGTCCAGCAGCATGAATTGGTCCAGCATCATGAATTGGTCTCACATCATGAATTGGTCCGTGAATTGGTTCAGTCTATCTATTCATATTTCTGTCCATTTATCCCAAGAGGATTGTTGGCCAGATCATGCAGAAACCACTAATTTTAGACAAAATATTTTTTTACTGGGCTTACATAGAAAGGCTGATTACATTTTCGGGCCATTAAAGCCACATTTCACTTTTTTTAAAAATTTTAAAATTTTTTTGTCTTGCTCACCTTGTGGAAGCTTGATGAAGCAATTGCCTTGGCATCCATGTGCATGTCTGTCCATATGTTCAGATATCTAGATGTCTTTTCATCCATTCACACCTTAGATTAAAGTCAATATTAAATTTGTTTACCAGGTAGAGTAAATTCAGTGTTCAGATTTTTTCCTTTCTATGTGAATCAAAAGGCAGATTTGAGAAAAAGGGAATCTCATGTTGACAGAAATCTAGTTAGCATGGTTAAGCAAAAATCATTTTAGGTATGCAAATGAAATTTAATAGACTTTATGTCCATTGAATACCGTACCTAATTACCAGACACAGATGGAACACTGGTGACCTCAGCTGCGTAAGCAACATTGGGGACTGCTTAATCATCCTGGGAATGTCAACTCTGAATCAGAGGTTGATGCAGGATTTGTCCCATCTTAGAGGAGAAATCAGAAATTGTCTGGCTGTCTGGCCTTTCAGTTTATTACTACCTTTAGGATCAAATGGCGTTAGCTTACCCCACTGCCCAGCTGAGCAACAAGGCCCAGGAATAGAGAGACCAAAGTGGGCTGGTTTGTTTGTCCACCTTGTTATGAAGAAGTCTGTCATTGGGCAATGCCACAGGACTCAAACTCAATGAAAGACCAGTCAATGGAGAACCACTCTGTACAACACAGTTAGTCTCTCCTAGATAATAAATAAGCTGGGACATTTAGCCTGTCAGGTATATGCTGGACTTGTACAGAGATAGTGTTGACAACCCCACCCACCATAAGTGGAACTCTATACCTTAACACAAAGTTCTGTAATTTACCAAGCTCTTTCTTCACACCTGGATTGTCAGAGGTGCCTTGTGTGACAAAAGTCCAGTACTTCAGTAGTCCGTAAGAGGATCTAGACAGCAAGAAGGCCATCCACTTTGAAGGCACATGATGGAAAGTCGAGTGTAATTCTCAGGACAGTGACTTATTTCCTTGTCCTCTATGAGGAGATGGAATTAGTTGCTATCTTTATTAGAGAGTGTTGTTCCATGATTTCTCTCATAATTCAGGCATCATTGGGTCCTGGGAAAGAAGATGCTGGTCATAACAAGAATCAACCCAGCCTGTTGTCCATTTTCAACCTGTCCAGGCCTTGCTTGGTCACCATATTTCCCAAATGGGGCCTCTTCTGGGTCTTTGGCTTTGCTGAAGCTGCTTTCTTATGAGACTTACTTTTTGATGACATTGGTTTCAGTGTGCAGTGTAAGCAAACTCCACTGACCAGAATTGCCTCCAATTCCAGTCTAATGGTTCATTTCTCCTGATGATACAGCCTTGTCTTACCTCAAAGAACAGGTTGCCATCTTTGGGTATTCAGAAAATAATCTTATTATATGCTCATTTTTTTCTCCATTAACTTCACATTGTCAGAATCATGCAATATTTTCTGATATTGCACTCGCGCGTTCAGTTCATATTGCATTCATGTGAATAAAGGAACTACTTTCTATTATAAACAAACAATTTGTTTCAGAAGCAGATGTTTCATGGACTGCCACATACCAGCTGCTTTGACACATTCCATGTTAACTTTTTTGATACAATGTTTCAGATTTAGGCTAGCTATAGACACCAGACAGGGTCCTTACAAATAACATGCAAGTGACAAGGCATAAACTGTCTTCTTTAGCTGGTAATAAGAATGGCAAAAATATACTTGGAGTTTTACATCCTGAATTTCCTCTAAATGTACTTTCTTAGTTCTGCAAATCCAAATTACATGAGCCATGTCATGGATTCTCAAGCTTGATTACACCTTTTTAAATTGTACTGTAATTTCAAGTATATTCCAAGTGCAATTACATCCTCTTTACTGTACTCAAAAAGAAATAAACATTAAATTCCATAGTGTCTTTTCGATAATTGCAAATGAAAGATTTCATATTTTCCCCACATTTTGATTTGAAACATTCAATGAAAGAAGAGAAACACAATTGCAGATGTCAACACGCTTCTCCCTCACTGCTTCAGTCCAATGTATATTTCATGTAGAATTGGCACAGACGCTGCTGAAATCCAATGTACTTCAGGTAGATAAATCCAGTCCATAATCACGAAATTTCGTCGAATTGACAAAGATACCAAAATCTATTCATTCCAGATCAAATGGAAAAGTTGTTGCAATGCATATTCATTCACAATATGACTCCAAATTTCAATTTTAAGTAGATAAAAATGCCATTTTCTTTCGAAACTTGTGTCTAGTGCTTGACCAAGTTCAAATTTATCTGGGCGGAGTTACGTGCGCATTAATAATGTTGTTGTGTAATGATGAATCTACACTTGTGTATTTAGTTTGGAATATGGTATACATTCAGTTACTTTGTTTCTTGTAGTGTATTTTTGTTTATATCATTAAGCCTTTGGTAGAATAAGAAAATGAACATATAATTAAAAGGTTACTGCATTTGTATGGGAAAATATGAACTCGTTTTGTTGGATGGATATAGTGCACTCCCAAGGTCGTGCAGTATATTCATCCGAAAAACCCGTTCATATTTTCCCATACAAATGCAGTAACCTATAAATCCTTGATTGATCTCTTGAGAGAGGCAAAGTTGTAAAATCTGTTAGGTGCACATTTGTGTTTGAAATACATGGAGAGTGTCTGGGGTTCCTACGATCAGCTCTTCCTGCATGTTGAGGCAAGATAACTGGATATAATCTCTCAAGCACTTGCCTCATGGCTTGGGTGGTTTATTCAAAAGGCATGAAAATCTTGGCTCACCAAAGTCGAGTGATTTCAAAGAATCTCACACCAGAATGTAATGTTTCCGTACATAACATGGAATTATTGGCTGGTATGTACATTTGACTTTCTCCAGTTTCTTTTTACGTAATGTTGCATCACAGAAATCATAATTGAACCTCATTTGGCCTGTGGTGTCTGCTGAGATGCTTGCCACACTCCATTCATGGCAGCATGAACTTTGTTCTGGGAAGGAGGTATATAGTTTTCACTAGATTCATGTGTTGGTAAGGTAACCATGTGCAGAATCCCACAAAGGTTGACTTTTACAATAACGAGTGCATGCTCCTCTAGTTGTATGTTTTAGGAGAAAAGCTTATCTGTTTTGCATGGCTGAATCTTTATATCTTTCTCAGAGAACATTTACCTGATCATATTACTAATTCCATTTATTCTTGTTTGTAAGGGGGCCCTGAGTGGCCAAGTGGTCTAAAGCGCTGTCCGTTACAGATCACTGCCATCTCACCTCTGTGTGGGTTCGAGTCTCGGATTCGGCCAATGTAGATATATGTGAGAAAGCTTGCCAGTAGCTTCTCATGGGTCGGTGGTTCTTCCGGAGTTTTCCCGGGTTCTTCCTCCACCAATAATACTGGCCGCCATGTATAGCCTATTGTGTGCTGAAAAATGATGTTAAGCCCTACAACAACAACAACAACAACTTGTTTGTAAGTCGAGTCAGATGGCAAACAGCAAAGATCCTGATCTGCCGTAACATAATGCAGCTGCAGATAATGGTCTGTATTGTTTGTTCTACTGACAACTTGTAACAAAACTGCACAGACCCAGATCTGCCGACGCATAATGCGCTGGCAGGTCTGGGTCTGTTCAGTTTACAGTTTGACTCATATTATGAACAAGTGTATATGGTAAGTCCTCCAACTCTTCCCCAAAAATGTGAGAATTCTATTGTTTTGCTCATGTTTAAACTGGTAAACATGGTATACTTGTGTCCACCTAGCAGGGTCCAGGTTTGGTAATTTCTAAGAGTTACTTCCCTTTGTCTATATGATGTATAGAGGGTTTCACGGTTGCAACTGAGGGGGCAGGGGCCAGTTTTTATGTACAAATTTAATGCCGCAGTCAGTGACCTAGTACAAAAAAATCATAAAAAATCAAATACACAAGTGAGGTCAAAAAGGTCCATATTTTTAGATACCTATATTAAAACAAAGCATAAGAATATTATTCACTTGACCAGAGAAGTCAGTGGCAGTTCATAGCAGAAGAAGTTTATGCACCCCAACCCCAAATTTATACCTGCAATTCTCATGTCCGAAGGTCATTTTTGACACCATGTGATGCTGACAGTGCAAACACAAGCCCTTTTCCTAGATGACAGTTCTGCAAAACAGTGTGTACTAAACAGGCTGATGCAACTGAAAATAGTTGCCATCCAAGCCGTTTTTGAGATATTCTACTTGCCCCAAACCCACGTGTTTACTGCAATGGGAGGCTAGCTCTTCTTCCTAGCCAACTATTGGTATTTCACCTATCAACATACTGCAGAGTAACTATGGAAGATGTACATGCCTGACATCAATTTCAAGAACAACACAAGCCCAAAACACCTAGTTCACAAATATATCCATATCTTTAATTAGTAAACAATTAGTAAACAATAATAGCTGAAAAAGTCACACCATAGCCTTAAGTTAAGAAATTTGCCAGGGGCCAATGTACGAAACTGGACCCTGCCGCCTGAGTTACTGGTCGTAGCGCTTAAAATTACCTCCCTTAGCTCCAATGCGCATGCCCACAAAAAATTTCCAGTTCCGGATAGTTCAGAATTTTGCACCGTTTTACGCTTGGTTAGCGAAACATAAAATCAACAAAGGAAGGAATCTTAGCTGTACTACAGATCATTATCGTTAAACCAATGAATAAATCATATATGTCTAACATCTTTTGTTCATACTAGGAGAATAATTGTAGACATTACATCAGATAATTAGATTCGGTTTCCATACTTACATTATGTCAGATAATTAAATAATATTTACTGTCCATACTTAAATGATATCAAATAATTAAATTAAATACACTATCCATATTTATATTATACCAGATAATATAGATTCATTATCCATAATTTCAGATACATTTGTAGGAACATTTCACTTTGCTCTCCGATTTTAAACATTTATTGTACATTTTTGGCAGCATAACTTTAACGAAAACCATCTCAACAATTAGCATTTTTCATACGTTGATATATCCTTCATTTTCAGTTATTTTCTCAAGGATAATAGTTCATTTATAACACGAGTTAAGAAAGTTATAACACGAGTTCGATAAGAAAATTATAACACAAGTTCGATACATCAGCTGATCTGAAATGCTGATAATTTTAAACTAGGAAAAGTTTTTTAAAATGGAACACAGTACATTAATGTATTCAAAGGAACTTAACAAAGCAATAATTACATTAGCTAACATAAAGATAAAGGAGCATAATTAATGCAGATGGAACATTTATTCATATTTGGGTGTAAATAGCATACAATATTCAGATTAATTAACAAGCCCAATGACATTTTTTTTGTTTCATTTTCTTTTTGGTGGGAGGGGAGGGGTTCTCCCATCTTTAAACAATCAAAAAAGTATTTCCTCATATACATATTTTTTTCTTGCTATGTCCAGTCAAATATAGCCATGCATTCATTCAGCCTAATATTTAATTATTTACATTCCTCACTGGTTTTCTCAAAACTTGAAACGCCAAGTATTGGATGGTG